>SKCR01032970.1:0-45486 GCA_019454045.1 Zanthoxylum bungeanum
TAGGGGAGTAACCCATAGCCATTCATTTTGTTGTCTTTGTTCGGCTGTAGCAGTAATCATGGCCCATTCATTTTTTGCCATGGTAGCCATTCATTTGGTTGTCTTTGTTTGGCAGTAACCTTGGCCCATTCATTTTTTGCCATGGTTGACTATCACTTGTCAGTCAAACATTGGCCAAAAGTTAAAAATAAATAAATAAATAATCGGTGTAAAATCGGTTATCCTTTTAAATAATATAATTATTAAAATTAAATTATAAATCTAATAATCAAAGTTACATGTTAATTGTTAAAAATTTATGTCAGAGAATATTTCATATTTGTTGGTTTCAGTTACATATTTGATGATTAAAGTTATATGTTGAACGGTTTTAATTATATGTTTATTTTAAAAAAAAGTGTTTTTTTTTATTGTATGTTATTACTAAATACCTACTGATCAATGGTCAAAGTTGTATATTGATGGTTAACAATTTCATGTTAGAAAAAGTTTCATATTTATTGATTGTGGATACGTGTTAATGATTAAAGTTGCATTTTCAATGATCTTAATTGCATATTTGTTTTACAAATTATTATTTTTGTTGCATATTATTACTCAATAATTACATGTCAATAGTTAAAGTTTGGTTAAAAGTGATGAACATTACAAAGTGTACACTTAATAATAGAAAAATTAATCATTTTACACTTATAATTTCATTAATGCCCTTAATTTAGCACATTTGTAAAATAATAATTAAATTTATGTTTTATATATTTTTATTGTGATCTTTATTTCTTATGTAGGTGAAATAATACATTGGATGCATAACTTGAAAGGACGTTCTAACAGTGTACAATTTCGGAAATTCTAACTTTGCGCATTTTTCGTAATTTGGCCATAACTTTTTTCTCCGATATCGGATTGAGGCAATTCTAGTTCCAGATGAAATAATACTCAAATATCTATAATTTTCTGTTTACAATAATTTATAGTTATGAGGTTTTCAAGGTCGAAATTGGTGGAGACGTCAATATGTGTTGCATGTAATTTGAATTATTAGAAAATAAAGTAAAAAATAAAAAATTACAAAATAAAAAAATAAAAAAATAAAAAAATAAAAGTTGAAATGTCATAATCCATTTTAGGTGGATTGTGATAATGTTTGCAAAATTATCAATCAAAAAATCAAAAAAAATCAAAAAAGGAAAAAGGAAAAAATAAATTAATAAAAGTTTGTTATTTGTATTTGATTTGGAAAGTTGTAATTAAAAATTGAGAGAATAACACTTCTACTATAAATAAATGTGCTCACCTTTCATTTTTCTTCATGCTTTCTTTCAAAGCTCTCTTGTAGAATTCGAGAGAGTGTGTATTGTGTGTTTTAATTTTTAAGCTTTCTTGTAATTTTTTTCCTTTCGGTATTAAAATTATGCATGTTTTTCTTCAAATCATGAGTAGGTAATTTCATCATGTTGGGTAAAGAATGAAGCTCTTAATATGAGAATATAGATTAATATTATTTATATTATAATATATAAATTGTAATCTGAATAAATAATTTAAATCTGGATTAATTATTGACAAAGTTTGTTACCGTCTTGATGGCTGGTTTTATTTATTTGGCATAAGTGAGTACCTAACTGGATTTGTTATAGACAAATGTTATCATCGTCTTTATGACTGGTTTTATATGTTTTGACATAATTAATTCATGAAGTAAATTAACTAGGTAATAATGAAAATTTGTATATTATAAAAAGTAAGATTTCTCTATATTTGAACTATTAAGAGTGGATCTCATAGCCCCATCATTTTAATTTATTATTACATATCAGTATTTTAATTTATTATTACAGATCAATTTAAAATTTTACATCACTTCAAACAAAGCCAATATTTTTATTTCACTCGAATTGTTATTTTGTTTTACTAAATTTATTCCATGTGGATCGACCTCACACTTACCTGGTTATTTTATTACTTCGACGCTCTTATACTTTTTGAGTGTGTCAAGTTTTTGGCGCCGTTGCCGGGAAATATAATTTAGTAGATAGAATAATAATTTAACATCTTTGTTTTTTTCTTTTCTTTTCTTTTTATTTTTTTATTTTATATATATATTTTTATATTTTATGTATCTCATTTTTTTAATCAATACATTTGTATTTATTTTTATTTTTTTTTGTCATTTTTGTCATTTTTTTCCTTTATTTCACTTGTTTATTATTATTTTTCTTTTTGTAAGTATTGTATTTGTATATTTAAATTTTATCATATAATCTGCATTTAGGTTGCATAAGACATTAGTCTCGATCATTTAGCGGTAGATTAAATAGAGAGTCTCCATCACCTTCATCATCAGTCAAAATGGCAGAGAACCAAAATGAAAATCCACATGCCCGAGTTGAAAATCCAGTTGATCAGGAAGAAAACGAGTCTTAATATGGCGATCTTAATCATCCGAGGACACTCAAACAATTCATGAATCCCACTAGGACATGATCACCATCTTGCATTATTTTTCTCACAGATGCTGCACGTTTCAATTTTAAGTCAGGTATCATCCAACTTTTATCCACATTCCACGGTCTAGAATCAGAAAATCCTTATCAGAGCTTAAGGGAATTTGAAGTGGTATGTAACACTTGCACATACCAAAATTACAGCATTAATATAATTCGATTAAAGTTTTTTCCCTTTTCTTTAAAGAATAAAGCTAAAATTTGGTTGTAGACCCTTAGGTCATGGTCCATCAGAACATGTGATGATTTGCAAGAACAGTTTTTTTTTAAAAAAAAAATTCCCTCTCACAGGACAAACCCTTTTAAGAGGATAATCACAACTTTGACACAAGAGTCAGGAGAAACACTTTATCAATATAGGGAGAGATTTAAAGAGATGTTGAATGTTTGTCAAGATCACGGGTTTGAAACATGGAGGCTGGTTGACTACTTCTACGAGGGTTTAACACCCCAAAGTAGTGGAAATGATGTGTAATTGTGAGTTTAGGGACAAAAATCATGAAGATGCACTAGATTACCTATAACACATAGCAAATAATGCACAACAATATGACACAATTGGCACTTATGAGTCATCTGTAAAACCACAGTCATCTGGTAGAAGTATGTTTAACCTTATGGAATACCATGACCTTTCTGTTAAGTATGCATCTCTAGCTAAAAAAATCGAGGTATTATAAATAAGGAAGAGTGATCATGTCAAGTTCATTCAAGAAGTCACATGTCAAATCTGTAATTCAATTGAATATGTCACACAAGTTTACCCAACCTTACCAGCCCTGCAAGAATGTCTCCACGACCAAGTCAGTTCCATAAACACATTCAAGAGATCAAATCCAAACCTATACTGCCAAATCTACAATTATGGTTGGAGAAACCATCCAAAATTCAATTGGAGGAACGATAACCAATCACAACCGTCGCAACAACCTCCCCAGGTACACCAGAATTTCTAAAATTTTCAGAGTTACACACCATATGTCCCACCACCTAGGAAAACACTTGAGGATACCTTGCATGCATTCATTGAGAAATGGGAAGCCATCAATAACCAAAATATGCAAACATTAAGTTATTTGAAAGATATTTTCTCTAAAATCACATTTGCACTGACCATCAATGAAAAATGAAAGTTTTATACACAACCACAGCCAAACCCCAAGAGTCATAAAAATCCTCACGAGGGTAGTTCTAACACTCAACACATAGACTAAGTCAAATATGTTATTACTCTTTGCAGTGGTAAGGTCATCCACATACCTATTCTTGAACCTCGCGAAGCTGAAAATAAATCAGATTCAAATGGTAAGAAAAAGGTTGATGAACCATTATCTATCATTGATGATAATAAATTTTCTCATGCACATTTATTTCCTCAAGCATTAAAAATAAAGAAATTGAATCATTCCCCAAAGATATATGAAATATTCAAACAAGCAAATGTCAATATTCCTTTGTTAGATGTCATCAAACAGATACCATTTTATGCCAAATTTCTGAAAGACTTATGTACCGTTAAAAGAAAACATCGGGTAAGAAATAAAGCTTTTCTAGTTGAACAGGTAACTTTCATTCTCTCAACCGATAAGACATGGAAATACAAAGACTCTGGTTGTCCTACTATTTATTGTATTATTGGAAATCATAAAATTAAACATGCATTGCTTGATCTTGAAGCCAATGTCAATTTGCTTCCATTTTCAGTTTACCAACAATTTAATATTGTCGAGTAGATCAGTTAACGTACCAAAATGAATTGTGAAAAATGTGTTACTACAAGTCGATAAATTCATATATCATGTGGATTTTATTGTCTTGGAAACACAACATGTAGCAGACAATTACAAGTCAGTTCTTGTAATACTTGGTCATCAATGCTTTAATTAATTACAGGAATAGAATTATGAATTTGGCATTTGGTAATATGACGTTGGAGCTTAATATTTTTAATATGTGCAAGCAACCATACGATGAGGATTGTGAAAATGAGAACATGAAACTAATTGAACCAATTTTGGAAGAACATTTTCAGGGGAGTGAATCTGGCCCAATGAAAATCTGTACAACTAATTTTCTTAAATCAAGTACGTAATTAGATTCAGATATTTCTAATAATATTTCTTTACTTGATTCTACATAGGTACTAGAGGACGATGGAGGGAAACAAAATTTTTAGGAACTATGAACACTTGGAGAAAAGAAACATGAAGAAGCACCCAAATTGAAATTAAAGACTTTGCTTGAAGATTGAAATATGCATTTCTTGGAGATAAACAAACTTACCATGCGATAATTTCTTCTTCTCTGACAAGCGATCAAGAAGGTAAGTTGTTAAATATATTGAGAGAACGTAAATAATGGAATTGGATTGACTTTAAAAGATATAAAATGTATTAATCCTTTAAAATGGACTCGTAGAATATATTTCAAAGATAATGTCAGAACATGTCGACCAGCCAAAAAAGTATTAAACATTTACAAGAAAGAAGTGGTTAAAACACGAGTCTTTAAAATTTCTTGATTCAATCATCTCTTACATATCTGGTTTGGAGAAAAGCACATATGCTAAGAAACAGAGAGCTAAACAATTATGTATTTGTTATAAATGTGCAGGTTGGACGTGCAACACTCGTTGTCGTTCTTTAGATTTAGGAATTATGTCTAATAATCGCGAAGAAAAAATCAACCCATTAGAGATGGCTTGAGTAATGAGTCATTAGATAATATATCATTGACTCTTGAGACGCATCATAGTGGATTTGATAGATTGATTTGCAACTTACATACATAATTTCAAAAAGAAATACAATAATACAGTCTCGGGAATCTGACTTTAAAAGACTCTGTTTGTCAATTTATAAGAAAATTGGATGGGAAGCATATCCCCGACCCATAGAAGGCGTTCAAGCAGTTACTAGACGTAAAACCAGAGGAAGATGTGAGTCACAATCCCAACTACTAGTAAATAAATAAATAATTGTAAAGAACCACCATGTACCTGAGAACATGAGCTTAAAATCATCACTCCCCAGTACCCAAAAACTAAAATCTAGCACAAAAATAATTCAAATAGAATGAAATATTCAGTGTGAGCTCCTCGAAGGAAGTCGACGAACATGAATAGTAATCTTTAGTTGTAAAAAAGTTATCAAAAACGTAATATTTTGGAGTCAGCAATTGAGTTTGAAGACAGAGAACTCAAATTTTGATGAAAATGGATGAAGAGAGAGAGCCAAGTCGACGCAGTCACATTAGTCGGCGAATTGAGAGAGGACTGAGAACTGAGGAGAGGCGAGGAGGAGGCGGCATGGTTGAGAGAGAGAATTTTAGGTTAAGTTTAGGTTTAATATTTTTCTTTATACACTACAACAAAATAGACCTTTAGCGTCCAAACATTTAGCATCAAATTTTTTTTCGACGCCAATAAACTCTTTAGCGTCGAAATTAGATTCGTCGCTAAAGGTTTATCTTTTAGTGTCGAAATAATTATTTGACGCCAAATGATTGATGATTTAGTGTCGAATTTTTATTTCGACGCTAAAGGTTCCATCATTTAGCGACAAAAAATTATTTAGACGCTAAATGATGAACCTTTAGCGTCGAAATATTATTTGGACGCTAAAGGTTCAACCTTTAGCGTCGAATCTAAATTTCGACGCTAAAGTTTAATTTTAATTTTTCGAATTCCCTCTTTAAAAAATTTGAATTTATCGACTAATAAATTTAAATTTAAATTTTAACATTTAGCGACTAAATTTCGACGCTAAAAGTCAAATATTTCGACGCTAAAGGTTAATTTTAAAATTTTCGAATTCCCCCTTATAAAATTTGAATTTACCGCCTAATAAATTTAAATTTAAATTGTGACATTTAGCGACGAATATTCGACGCTAAAAGTCAAATATTTCGACGCTAAATATCAAAATTTTGGCGGCAAAATTCCCGCTATTTGAGGATTTTTAGCGACGAAAAGGATTTCGTCGCTAAATGTTTTTTTTTTTTGCCTATAAATTCATTTGCTCTTTCATTTCTTATATTATCACTTTCTTTCTCTCATACTCTTATTTCCTCTCTAAATTTATTTTTCCTTAAATGTATTGTTTGTTTTGTTTTGTTTTGTATTTTATATTCACATCTAATATTTATTTATTTATTTTTGTAGGGGAATATGAAGATGAAGAAATGGTGAAAATGATGATAATGAAGAAAATGAAAGTGATGATGGAAAATTGTATTTTATCATTGTATTTTATCATTTTATATTTTTTTGTTGTGATAAATTTTGTAATTTTAGTTTTATATCAATAAAAATATCATTTTATATTTTGTTATTGTGATAAATTTTGTAATTTTAGTTTTATATCAATAAAAATGTCATTATTATAATTTTTTAGTAACAAATTTGTAATAATTTTTATAACAAATTTAATTACTTTTGTAATGAAATTAGTTTGAGATTAATTTGTAATAATAATATTCTTATACCTTTTAGCGTCGAAATATTCGACGCTAAAGGTAATAAAATGATATATATTTTTTAATATTATATCACATTTAGCGTCAAATATTTCGACGCTAAAGGTCAACTTTTTGGCGTCGAAATTATTCGTCGCCAAATACATGTTTTAACGTCGAAATATTTTTGACGCAAAATATTGTACTTTAGCGTCAAAATTTTTTATTTCGACGCTAATTGTCTTTCTCGTCCAAGTTTTAACGTCGAAAATTAGCGTCAAAAATTTTCGACGCTACTAACCTTTAGCGTCGAAAATTTGTACTTTACGTCGAAAAATTTCGACGTTAAAGACCTTTTTTTTGTAGTGATATAGTTATTTTTTAGGTTACAAGTGAGTAATTACTCAAATATCATTCTTCTTAAATTTTTTGTTCAAAAATTATAAGGGTTAATTTGTAATATAATTAAACGGATATTAAACGAATTCGATTCGTTTATAATTCGTTTAATAAACGAATTCTAAACGAATAAACGAATTGGTAAGCTCAAATAAACGAATCGAATCGAATTGATTCATTTATTAAACGAATTTATTTTTTCAAACCCGTATTCGCTTTAAAGCGAATCGAATCAAACGAATAAATGAATACTGACCCAAATTGCCACCCCTACTTTATACGGACGTTATAACTGAGAACTTGCTAATTCACACTCGTGGGGCCGGTGGGCAAATAAGAAATGCACGTGAAAAATGTTTGCTTTCCAACATTATTTGTTTATAAAATATTTTAACAACGTGGGTTTTTTTTTGTTGATTGTGCGGTGTGTAATGATGTGAATGTGATGTCTATAGAAAGAGTATAAAACAATATGGATAGTGGGGAAAGAAGGAAATACGTGGAGGAGGATAATGCGTGTTAGGGTTAATAAAAATTAGAGAAGCATACCTTTTAATAGAGATTTTCCAGTCTAGTCTAAGGGTAGGTTTGTCTCAATATTAATGATTGAGACAACAATATATTTAGTCAAAAAGTTTTTTTAGCATATATTTTTGGAATGACACGTCAGTACAAGCACTAAATTAGTCAGTTATCATGCAGGTTTGAGATAATAATTTCTGAAGTCTTAAAAATTGTGTTGTTTTTATACTTAATGTCATGACCCCCGCCCTGGAGCGAGCTGGGGCCCGTGAATTACTTCAATTCGAGTATTCTACATTTCATGTAATTTAACAATAAAATATAATTCAATAAACCTCAAAATAGATATTTATAGCAAAAGTCTGCGAAAAACATGAAAATGTCATAAATCTCATATCTCAAAAGCCAATAGAAATATCTGGACCAATCTAAGTGGCGACTGTGGTAAACGAGTCTAATTCCAGTATTGTTACTGCTGTACTGGCGAACTACCTTGGATGTTTGGGAAAATGAGGGGTAAGCTTAAAGAGCCCAGTAAGTAAAGCACTCAAACTCTCAAGATTACCTTACCCAAAAATAGATATGTGATTACCTTACCCAAAAATAGATATGTACATATACGGATATAACTAATTTTGACGATGTGTCGTTTCGTCATGTCACGTCAGCAGATCTGTTAGAATTAACAGATTAGGACTTAAAAGAAAAAAAAATTATTCACTTATAAGACTTAATAATAATAATAATTTTTTTATGACTTAAATATAAAAACAGCACAACTCGTATGACTGAAAATATTATTATCCCTTAATTATTAAAATTATATATTAATAATTAAAATTATGTGTTCAATGGTTTTACCTACAAGGTCGTTTTACAAAATATTAAAAATTTACATGTTAGTGCTCGATAATTACATGTGAATAATCAAAACTTTTATGTTAATGGTTGTGCTGTGTATAATAATGTGCATGTAATGTGATAATGATGTATTTAGAAGAAAAGTACAAATTAACATGGATGGTGGGGAAAGAAGCAAATACGTGGAGGAGAATGCGTAAAATAATGATGTGTGTAGAAGAAAAGTAGAAATATATGGATGAGGTGGAAAGGAGCAAATGTGAGGAGGAGAATGAGTGTTATGCTATGTTTGGATGGGTATTATGAGATTCATTAAAGTATGGATAGTAACATAAATTAAGGTAATGTAATAGGTGGTAAAATAAAATAATTGACTTATTATATTTGGGAGCATGATATGGTAAAATAATTGTTTAATAATATTATTATCTTTGGTTGGAAGATAAGATATGATAAGGTTAATATAAGAATATAACATGACAACACTTTAAATTAGAATGTCATGAATATTATGGTAAAATGAAGTTTTCAACCCATCAAATAATCGTATCTCCCCTTTACATTTCTTCTAAACACAATTCTTTATTTTACCCCATTTTCTCAAATTCAATCCAAACATAGGGTTAGTGATTGAGACTAAAAAGTGCATATTTATTGAGAGAATAAAATATCATTTTACATTTGTAGTTTCACTACTCCCATTAATTCAGCATAATTGTTAAATAATAATTATATTTATGTTAATTGTGATTTTTATCTTTTACGTAGGTGAAATAATATTTTTGATACATATCTAGAAAAATGGACTTGACATTTGGATTTTGGAGGCCATAAATTGAATAGAGTGTTCTAACAGTGTACAACTTCGGAAATTTCAACCATGTGCAATGTTCGTATTTTGGCCATAACTTTTTACTCTGATATCAGATTAAGGTGATTCAAGTTCCAGATGAAATAAGACTCAAAGATCTATAACTTTGATGCTCATAAGATTTTTGAATCCTAATGTTTTCAAGACCGAAATTGATGAAGAACCCAAAGTGTGTTAAATATCAAATCTTTAAAAAAAAAAAAAAACATCATTTGTCAATTTCTCTTGCATGTTTGGTGGAGCGTTTGGTGGAGTGTTTTGTGGAATGTTTGGTGGAGTGTTTGGTGGAATGTTTGGTGGAGTGTTTGATGGAGTGTTGAAGTGGATTTAATTATTTAAATCTTAAAGCTTGGATCTTATTAAAATAAAATTACAATGTTTATTACACATATTTTGATTTGTAAAAAAAAAAAATGTTGAAAAACAAAAGTTGAAATTACAATTGTGACGTTGGGGTGATTTTATATTACCCATATTTTCTTTTTTTTTTTTTTTTTTTTTTTTTGTTATTGGTTTTTTAAATCTGTAAGGAAAAAAAATATTTGTCGAGTGATTTTGGTATTTTACAAGTTAATTTTGGTGTTTATATTTATTGTTATTTATAATTAAAATTCCTAAAAATAAAATTTTAAACTTAAATATTCAATTCTATGTTCTTATACTTTCAACAAAAGAAAATAAAAAATAGATATAATTGTCCATATAACTAATAGGGATAGAGTAGGTAATTTGCCAATAGTTAGCCTCTCGGAAATTAGCAGGGTGTGTATGAGTCGAGTTGAGTCTCAACCCGCCCAACCTATAAACAATCTGGATTGGGATTTTTCCAACTCGCATTACCCACACGGGTTGCGGGTTGAATCACGGGTTGACTTGTGTGGATTAAATATATTATTAAAAAAATTAATAATATACATTTAAACTAATAAATATATGTATAAAAATGGAAAAAAAGACTAAAATATAAAATTGAATTAAAAAATATTAAAAAATTATATGAATTAAAATTTAAGAAATCAAATAATAATAAATTTATGGGATTGTGAGTCGTCATCCCACAACCAACTCGGATCGGCCAAAATCAACCGACATGTGTGGAAAAGAATTCCCAACCTAACCCAACTCGTATCCAACCTGCGCAGGTCGCGAGTTGATCGACATATATTTTTTAATAGAGATTGTGCAGTCTAGTCTAAGGGTAGGTTTGTCTCAATGTTAATAATTGAGATAACAAAATTTTTAGTAATAAAAATTGAGTTGTTTTTATATTTAACTCCGAAAAGATTTTTTTTATTAAGTCATATAAGTGAATACGTTTTTTCTTTTAAATCATAATCTGTTAACTCTAACGGATCTGCTGACGTGGTATGGCGAAACGACACATCAACACAAACACTAAATTAGTAGTTACCACGCGGGTTTGAGATAACAACTTCTGAAGTCTTAAAAGTTGTGTTGTTTTTATACTTAATGTCACGACCCCCTCCCTACAGCGAGCCCAACCCTAGAAAGGGGCTCGTGAACTACTTCAGTTCGAGCATTCTACATGTCACGCGATTTAACTAAATTTGTAAATAAAGTAATATTCCATAAAATGTAATTCAATAAACCTCAAAATAGATGTTTACAGTAAAAGTCTGCGGAAAACATGAAAATATTCTAAATCTCATTTCTCAAAAGCCAATAGAAATGTATGGACCAACCCGAGTGGCGACTGTGGTAAACGAGTCTAATCATGGTACTTCTAATGCTGCGCTGACGAACTACCTGAGATGTTTGAAAAAATAGGGGAGAGTTTAAAGAGCCAAGTAAGTAAAACACTCAAACTCTCAAGATGGCATCACCCAAAAATATATATGTACATATACAAATATATATATATATATATATATATATATATATATATATATATATATATATATATATATATAATTAATATTTAAAAACAACAATTGTTATATAAGAGATATCTCAGACAAAATATACACACAACAAAACACATCAACCAAATAAGGTTTGCTAGCCGGATTCGGTATAATAATGAATTGAAACCATTTGGAGAGTATCAGCATCTCACCTCTCAAGGTTTCCCACCATATAACCTCGCATAAATGTTCAAGAGGGAGACTGAACCACACACATCTGTTAACCTCACATCTCTGACCATTATTATACTAAATCCGACAGCATAACAATAATAACACACAACTGTTGGGGTAGACGCAGCGGAAGCCCGCGATGGAAGGCGAAAATGGTTTTTAAACATTTTAAAAATTTTCGAGCCAATTAATAAATATCAAATATTTTTAATTCACCCAAATAAGTTTAAATATATTATTTATTAACATTTCATAACATAATATATTTCATAACACGACAAATTATTTTACGAAACAGTTTTCGACAAATACTACGCATAACCGGCAAACAGTCAAATCGGTTGACCAACTGCCGAGCCGGGCCAACCCGGACACTTGGGCAGTGTTCGGTCAGCCCTTGGGCTGCCCGAACAGTGCCCGGTTTGCTGGGATCACAACCGGCACACATTGAGCTCATTTTGACCCGAATTTCACCGTTTTCTCGCGTTTTCGCCCCAGAACAATTTCCGGAATTTATCCACCACCCAATACAGATCCAAAATCATCCAAATAACATATTTTTACATGAAAAATATTATGTTTTAATACTTAATTTCAAATCTGATCCAGAAACTAATTTTTTCAATTTTCATGCCAAAATTCAATTTATTCACAAATTAATCCAATTAATTTTACACCAAATTTAATCACCACAATATAAAGTTCCAAGAAAAATTCTAGGCAATATTTAAGTGGCAACATCACTCTAGAATGACAATTTTAATTTTAGATTAATTCCCTAATTAATCCTTTCACACATGCTTATAAAGAAAACTATTATGGTGTGTTTACTTGAGGGTAATGAGAATGGAGGAATGAGAATCATTTCCATTAAGGTTGTTGACTTCCTAAAATTGAATAAAAATGGGAATGGGAATGAGAGTGGGGCCCGCAAATTTGGGAATGAGGAATGAGAATCTCATTCCCACCACCCCCATGGGAATGAGATTCGCATTCCTAGACCCGGCCACGGTTCCGGTTCAAAACCGGAACCGAACCAGAATTTGACCTGTTCGGTTGGGGTTCCACCCCAACTCGAACCGGTCCGAACCGGTGGAACCGTACGGTTCCACCGGTTCGGACGGTTCCAACCGGAACCGTAGGGTTCCAATAGGATCCGTAGGGTTCTAACAGGAACCCTACGGTAGCCGTTGGGGGATGCAGGGAGCCGTTTGGCTCCCTGCCAAAAAAATAATTAAAAAAAATATTTTTATTATATAAAATAAAAATTACTAATGTACCCCTAATAACGGTAATAAAACGGTTATATTTAGGGGCATTTTTGGTATAAAAAAATTCTAAAATTCTATAAATATGATTCATTTTTCATAATTTCATCACACCAAATTCTCAACTCTCTCATTTTCTATAATTCTCTTATTCTCAATCTTACTTCAATACAATTCTCTTATATTCTTATTCTCAATCTCAATTTATTTAGTTGTTAATTTGTTATCATTCGCATCACAATTATTCAATTTTCTTATTTTTCTTCCTAATTTCTCAAAAAAAAAATGGCAAGCTCATCCGAGAACATAATGTCAAATATGCCAACCCAAGAGAGCGGCCCTAGTGTCAGTGCACAATCACGGAGAAGAGAAGTTAAGGCTCGGTCCTCCGATATTTTCAAAATTCATTTTACTTTGGAACGCCTAGAAGATGGTTCACAACGAGCAATTTGCAACTATTGTGGGGTTATCTATAAATTTTCCGGTGGATACGGCAATATGATCAAGCACATGGAGAAACATCATCCGGTTGAATTTAGCATTGATACGACGCAGACTCAAATGGTCAGGTACGCATCATCTAGTAGAGGTACGAGTAGTGTAGATTTATTTAAATATTCTGATGCAAAAATAGAGAAGAATTTGCGAAATTAACTTGTAGAATGACTCGAAACACAACAAAACGTCATATTTTCAAATTATATAAAGATGGTAAAATTATTTTAAATGAAATATTTAAAGAGATGAAAGGTCGTATTTCTATATGTTCTGATATTTGGAGTGACCATTGGCAAACACGCTCATACATGGGTGTGACTTGTCATTGGATTGATGCATCATTTACCATGCAAAAATGACTTATTGCATTTAGAGTTTTTGATGACCAACATACTGCACATAATATTTATAGAATGATGAAGGTAATTTTTTATGAATATGGTTTAGGAGAAAAAATTTTAACAATTGGATTTGATAATGCATCTGCAAATACTGCATCCATCAATGATTTAAAAGAAATATGTCAACCAAATTTAGGGGGTCGATTTTTTCATATTCGTCGTACATGTCATGTCCTAAACTTATGTGTGCAAGACGGTCTAAAATTATTATCTCCTTTCCTTGATCCAATTAAAATGACACTTAACTGTATTTGGTCATATTCTCAAGTTAGGAGAGAATGGACCAAGTTTTGTAAAATAAATGGTATTAAACCGACTAAATTTTCTAGAGATGTTCCAACACGTTGGAATTCTACTTATTTTCTTTCATGTCAAGCATTTCAATACAAAGATGCATTATGTAGTTTTTTTTCTCAACATGTTCAAAATATCACACTATATCCTAGTCAATGGGATATTTGTGAAATTTTTTTAGATATTTTAAGAGTATTTAATGATGCTACTTTAGTTTTTAGCGGTGTTTATTATCCTACAGCACATTTATTTCTTCTTGAGAGTTTGAATATTGTTGGCACTCTCGATGAGCATGTTGACAGTGAAGATCCTAATGATATTGTTTTGCTCGAAGCCATTACTGTTATGAAGATAAAATGGTTGCATTATTTTAGAGAAATTCTTTTACTTTATCTTATTGCTGCTGTTTTTGATCCTAGATTTAAATTAGAAGGTTTGAATGGTGGTTTACAAGCTTACTATGGTTATTTAGGAATATTAGATGACATTGATATTACGAGCATAATGACGAAATTAAGAAGTGATTTAATTATTTTATTTAATGATTATATTGTAAGATATAACTTAGGAACATTAGGTCAATCTAGTAGTAGCGAACCAGTAATTCAAACAAGACTTAGCGCAGGGGATCGTTGGTTATTGCAACGAAATAAAAAATCTAGGGATACGACAACTAATAATCCTGAATTAGATAATTATTTATCTACAAATTTTGAGTTTTCTAATGAAAGTTTATGCAGTAAAAATTTTAAAATCCTTGAATGGTGGAACCGGCATCAAAATATATATTATGTTTTATCTATTATTGCTAAAGAGATCTTGACAGCACTTATTCCACCATTGCGGTTGAGCAAGCCTTCAGCTTGTGAGGTAATATATTGGAAGCTATGCGATCTTCATTACACCCAAGCACTCTAGAAGCAACAGCTTGTGTGGATGATTGGACTCGAGCTGATCTGAGACAACAAGAAGATGCCCCCGATGATTTTGAAGATTTGTTCGATAATGCTTCTGCAACAAGTGCAAGCGGAACCGGAGCCGAAGGATCAACTGATAATGATGATTGATAATTGTAAAATTATAATTTACAAAGGGGATATGTCTTAAACTTGTAATGGAACTACGTGAACTTTGATTCCTCTCACCCTTGGAGGATACGTAGGCAACTTAAATTTTTAAAAATTTAAGCTAAAGCTCTTCAATGTAATAATTTTTTTTTTTTATAAATTTAATCTCATTTTTTTTAATTAATAATTTTTTTTTATTTAAGCTTTGATTCCTCTCATTTTTTTTAATTAATTTTAAAAAAAAAACAGAACCGAACCGAACCGGAACCGAACCGCCGGCCGGGTCTACTCATTCCCATTATTTATGGGAAATTACAATATTATCCCTAAAATAATTAATTAACATTAATTTATAAATAATAAATAAAATATATCAATAATTAATAATTAATAAAATAATTATATTTACTATTTTAATAAAATAATAATTTAATAAAAGAATATATTAATATCTACTTAATTTAATACATTAATAATTAATTAATAAAGTAATACTTAATTTATAAATAATAAATAAAATTAATAATAATTAATAATAAAATAATATTTTAACTTTTTAATAAAATAATAATTTAATATTTAATAATTTAATACATTAATAAATTATTAATAAAGTAATAATTAATTAATACTTAAATAATAAATAATAAATAAAAATTATTAATCAATAATTAATAATAAAATAATATTTAATATTTTAATAAAAGAATAATTTAACATTGAGTAATTTTATACATCAAAATTTAATAATAATTAATAAATAATAATAATAAATTAATATATAATTATAACTAAATGTATTTTTGTAATTTTTTAACAATTCATTTCGATTACCGAACAAGGTAAACACATCAATGGTAATATTGCTTCATTCCGATTCCGATTCCTACAGTTAAGTAAACAACTTATTTTGATTCCGATTTACCATTTTCATTCCAGCTCATTCCGATTCCATTTCATTCTGATTCCATCTAATTCCGATTACGAGTACGTAAACGCACCATTAAGGTTATTAAACAATCAACACCAAGTTTTTGATCCAAATACATATCCAAGATACATGTCATTTTAAGACATGAAAAATATATATTCAATACATACTTTCATGCTTAAGAAACAAAAACTAAGAAAATAGAAAATTGGAAACTCTTTATTACCTTAATTCCAAGTTCCAATTCTTCAAATTTTCTTCACTTGGGTGTTGATTAACTTATTTACAAACCCTAACCCCTTTTTCTTTTGTTTCTCAACACATGAGAATCGCTTGAAGCCTTGCAAAATGAAAATAATTTTCATTTATATATTTTTCTCAATAATTTCGAAAATTGTCCAATTTTTAATCCAAAAATAACAATCATATTGATTATTATTTTGACACATATTTGATCTTATCCAAATTGTAATTATTATTTTGATTTTTTTAATTAAATCCATGTGTCCAAATTACATGGAATAGCAAATCAAAATTTGCCAAGTTAATAAGAATATTCCAATAATATTCTTATCTTAAATAAATAAATTAATTAACATTTTAATTAATTTATTTAATTTTATTAAAAAAAATAAAATAATGTCATGGAATAATATTCCAATAATATTCTTCCATTATATCATTATTAATAATTAATTAACAATTAATTAACTAATAATAATAAAACAAGTGTCAAAATTTAATTGATTAATAATGTGTATCTAATCTAAATTATGTACCATATACAAATACACGTTATTTAATACGCATGTGTAAATTATGAATAATCTGAATTATCCATAATTAATTGCCCAAGTGCTCAACGAGTACATTTTATATTGTGGGACTCTCTAGGTTCAAGTTTATCTATCACATAAATCATTTCCATGTCCGTAATTTGTCCACTCACAAATTACGACAACTACAGATAATCAAGTTGAACCATCCAAGTCGAAGTCATTGCATATATGTAATCCCTTTATCATAGGCTATCCGAATTATTCCGGAGATATAGATTATGTAACATCCCAGATTTTCGGGACTGTTTTAGGAGATTCTCAGACTGACGATATAGTCTTGGAATAGAATGATAATAAAGAATAAGTGTTTAAGTGATGTAATATGGATCAAAATAATATGAAATGAATATTCGTCGCGTTGGAAAACGCGTGAGGACCAAGAATCAGTTACGTGATTTTTACTATATGAGTATAGTTTACAGTTTTGGGCATGAATTTAGCAAACGAACTCTGATCGAGTTGGTTCCTGAACCGTCAGACTCGTTTTTCTGAGACGAACAATTTTCGTGTTGAACACATTTCGAGAATCGTATCAGAAGGGCTTCGAAAGTGGTGATTTTCCTAAAGTACCCTTATTAGTAGGGACATATTGGTAATTTTCGGATTTGGATATTATTATTATTATTTCAGCATATACAGAACAAGAGAAGAAAAGAAGAGAGAGCAGGCGTGCGAGAGAAAGAAAAGGAAAAGAGAGAATTGAGTTTTAGTTCCGATCCGACCAATCCGTAGTTCAAACCCGACCGAGTCCTTAAGGAAAAGTGTAGATCTCGTCGAGATGATCATTTTGGTGGTGGTTTCATCCTGGGAAACTTCCAATTTTTGTAGAGATCTCGGTAAGAAACTTTTTATGGTTTTTCTTGATTTCTCGTTGATCCGAAACTCCGATCGATGAACCGTCAGCGGCATTAGATCCGGGAGAGGGAGAGGAATGCACGGCCGTCAGATTTTTCCACATCCGACCGGCGCGTGGCGCTCACGCGCGCCTTACGTGGCGGCGCATGAGGCCCACGCGCGGCCTGGGTGAACGGCGCGTATCCACCACGCACCGGACAGTGTCTCCGTGCCGATTTCCCGAGTCTCCTCCGCGAATTTCAGACTATTCCGAGTAGTTACGGACCTCCGAATCTTAATTTTTGTTAAGTTTGCGAGAGCGACCGAACCCCGTTTCTCGCATTTTCTTTCATCTATTCTAGTTAGGATTATGTTTCTTATAGTAAATTCTTTTGTCTGTTAGGTGATCGTGATACCGTAAGCAGGGATGGTCCTGCTGCATAGTTCATTTCTCAGAAGTCAGCTCACCAGGTGCGTGGATAAGCCTGTAACATTGATGTTTTCAAAAGTATATAGTATGTATGTTTTCTTAAATGAATTTTAAGGTAATGCATTAAATGAGTTTGTTTTTAGAAAGTTTATATATTTTGCTATAAGGTATGGATCGAATGTTGATTATGTTGAAATCATGTGTTTGTAATATATGATAAACTTGCATGATTTGAGATATATGAGCATGGATTTTGGAAATGATTTTTATGTTAGGATGCACCCCGTGTACTTATATGTGCCAGATTATTGCCATGAGATAAGGTCCCATGTTGCCAGTTATTGCCGTGAGATGAGGTCTCACGTTGCCAGTTTGCTCTGGATGCCAGTTTTGCCGTGGGGAAGCCCCATGTTGCCAGCTTTGCCATATTGTCATGAGGTTGTGCATATAGATGAATAAACAGATTTATCATTACGGATTATTTTTGAGCAGTATGAGCTTTATGAGAAATGAGATTTATGATTTGAGTTTTATGAGAAATGAGATTTACGATTTCAAGTAAATGTTTGAGATATCGATTTACAGCTTATGTATTTATTTATATTATGAAGACTTGTTCAATCCACCTTGTTACTTGATTATCCACGGCACTGAGCTGTGATTCATTGCACTAAGTGTGAGCTTACCCCCCTTCCTTAACATTTCAGGTTTAGCAGATTAGTAGATCGTTCCTTCATCTGCTGTTTCGTCATCATTTCCTGCCAATAGAGAAAGGTTGTGCCAACAGTAGTGTGTCTTTGTTATGTATTTTCTTGGAAGAATTTGTTGTCTAATGTTAGGCATTGAGCCTTTATTTGTTATTGAGGATGTTGTATTTTCTTCATGGATATTATGTTGAGTTGGATCATGGAGATCCTATATTATGATAGTATTTTCAGTTAGATTTTTCCTTGTATTTGGAGGATTAGTCCATATTACAGGGGAAACTCTGCCAGTTTCTAGTCTCCGTCTCACCCCTACCCTACCTAAGGGGATGGGTGTGACATTTAATGGTATCAGAGCCCAGTGTTCATAGATTCTGTAGACATTTTGTTTTCTTTATCAGTTATTCTATGTCTCTTAGCGGTTGACATCTTTCATGTGTTTTTAGATGCCTCCGTGTTCTAGAGTTTAAGATTCAGGTCGAGTCTGTACTCGTAGGATAGCAAATGTTGGCCAACCTTCTAGGGCACCTCCAGTTGTTGAGGAGATTAATTCTTATGATGGGGAAACCTTTGAAGGGAACCCTAATCCTGTTGTAGGAGATTCGCTAGCCTTGATTTTCGGGATAGTACTCCAGTTCATCATCCTCCTAGCAGTAATGTTCCTCCAGCCCCTGCAGCACCTCAGGGAAATATTCCAGCACCTCCTCCACCTCCTCTAGTAAATCATGGTTATCCTATACCTCCTCCAGGTTACTACCCTCCACCTTATTATGCTCATCCACCAGCAGATGTTCCTCCTGGTGCTTACCCTTATCCGTATTACTACCCTCCAGCATGGAGTCATGGTCCAACTCAGGTAGCTCCTATAGTTAATGAGGATAATATTGCTAAAGGAATGAAAGAAAGAGGAGCTGTTGAGTTTGATGGGAAGTAGGATCTCATTGTAGTTGGGAATTTCTTGGATAGAGTTGAGAAGGCTTTTGAACTGATGAGATTGACTGATGAACAGAAATGCCACCATGTGTATCGACTTTTGACTGAGCAGGCTGATAAATGGTAGTTTTGTGTTCATAGTAAAATTTCTGGACGTGGCCGTGGTACTAGTATTTAACGTGGGAGAGGTATAGTTTGGTGATGCGTGAGAATGTCGAGTAATAGTATAGAAATACCCCATACTTAGTCGATAGATCTTGAATTTGATATAGCTTTAGATGATGTTCATCTGATTATTGAGGATAACAAGGGTTCTAGACCTATACCTTCAGTAGTTTCGACAGTTGCCCCATCGTTATTCCTATAGCTGAATCTGACGTGATTTCTATGGTTGTACCTAACATGAACCTTCTGTCGCAGTTATAACATCGTTATGAGTTAGTAGGTCGAAGACATTAGAACTTTGGTGTTTAAGAGATGAGAAAGAAGACCTTGTTGATACTCATATTTAATTAATCAATATTTATGATTACATTATGGAATATAACAACTGGGTTGTGTTGCAAGGACATGATCATCTTCGAATTGATAATCTTCCCATTGACGTTTCGCACGTAGAGACATTGGAATGAGGCCGTCGATGATTTGAATTTCGAGACTGTCAGGAAACTTGATTTTGTTGTAGCCCTGAATGATACTTCTATATGACTCTTCGATAGTAGTAAAGAGTTGCCAATCTTTATCATTGGTATTGCTTTCTAGACTTCGACGGACTGAGTCTGCGGAGAGAGCTCTAAGATCACAGGAATGATGGGAAGTAATCTCTTCTGGGAAAATATCATCGTATCCATAGTAAACTCTAAGTTTCGGTCTAGATGGCCAACAAGTGAGTCTCCAATTAGTGAGTTGACGTGATAGTATGATTATTATAAGATGAATTGGGTGGTAAACGAGCGAATAGTCATTCGACCATTCTGGGGTAATGGTTTCGATCCAGATAGTAATACTTTTGTGGCGTTTATACCATCGATACAAAATATTACTGATGAATGGAGGAAGCTCACCAAGGCTATCTTCTGAGATACCAGGATAGTTGGGATGTATTAGACTTGGTCCAAGAATAAATCCATTTAGGAAACCGAGTTCAAACAAAGTGCCGAGACTCCACTGGCAATGATTGAAGAAATCATGACTGTTGATGAAAACTGTGGAGTGGAATCTGTGATATCCACAATGAACAATCGCTGAATTATTTTCGTATTGGATTAAACCAGCTGTTTTTCCATTCCAAATGGTTCTAAGAATGAAGCACCATCTCAAGAAGTTTGTAGGAACTTTTGCCACGATATCCATTGCAATCTCTTTAGGTATAAGAGCTGATGGAGCTTCATTGAGACAATCGTAGATATCTCTCCAGAGATCTCGGACATATTTAGAGTCTATAACTGCTCGATCAATGACTGGCCATTTACAAAGCTTTTGGTATATCACCTTAGCTCTGACAGATTTTGAATAGGGGTTAGGATTGGCAGATGAGGATGCCATTGAAGAAGTTTTTGAGTGATTCCTTAAGAACTCGTGCATCTCTTTATAGATAGAGATACCAATAATTCTTCATGACAAGATACTTTCACAGTATCTATGCATAATTGGAAGGGTTAATAATTGTCGCGATGATAAGATGTAAAGAAGATATTTGAGGGACCTACAAATCCTCTTTTCAATAATGGGAAACTTAAGATAGTGGATTTTGCGTAAATTGCTAAAAGCTCTTTACAGCTGTTGTCTGTGCAGGACCCTTGGTGGAGCATTTTCTTTAAAAGATGGGATAGTTGATTTGTAATTTGTGACTCTAAACTCCACGGATATAACTTCTCACATTTGACCAGGTTCGAATCAGCAGTTATAGGGATGAAGAAATTTCGAGGACGAAATTTTTATAAGGAGGGGTGAAATGTAACATCCCAGATTTTCGGGACTGTTTTAAGAGATTCTCAGACTGACGATATAGTCTTGGAATAGAATGATAATGAAGAATAAGTGTTTAAGTGATGTAATATGGATCAAAATAATATGAAATGAATATTCGTTGCATTGGAAAACGCGTGAGGACCAAGAATCAGTTACGTGATTTTTACTATATGCGTATAGTTTACAGTTTTGGGCATGAATTTAGCAAACGAACTCCGATCGAGTTGGTTCCTGAACCGTCAGACTCGTTTTTCCGAGACGAATAATTTTTCTTGTTGAACACATTTCGAGAATCATATCAGAAGGGCTTCGAAAGTGGTGATTTTCCTAAAGTACCCTTATTAGTGGGGACATATTGGTAATTTTCGGATTTGGATATTTTTATTATTATTATTATTTATTATTTCAGCATATACAGAACAAAAGAGAAGAAAAGAAGAGAGAGCATGCGTGCGAGAGAAAGAAAATGAAAAGAGAGAATTGAGTTTTGGTTCCGATCCGATCAATCCGTAGTTCAAACCCGACCGAGTCCTTAAGGAAAAGTGTAGATCTAGTCGAGAGAATCATTTTGGTGGTGGTTTCATCCTGGAAAACTTCCAATTTTTGTAGAGATCTCGGTAAGAAACTTTTTATGGTTTTTCTTGATTTCCCATTGATCCGGAACTCCGATCGATGAACCGTCAGCGGCATTAGATCCGGGAGAGGGAGAGGAATGCACGGCCGTCGGATTTTTCCCCATCCGACCGGTGCGTGGCGCTCACGCGCGCCTTACGTGCCGGCGCGTGAGGCCCACGCGCGGCCTGGATGAACGGTGCGTGTCCACCACGCGCCGGACAGTGTCTCTGTGCCGATTTCCCGAGTCTCCTCCGCGAATTTCAGACCATTCCGAGTAGTTACGGACCTCCGAATCTTAATTTTCGTTAAGTTTGCGAGAGCGACCTAACCCTGTTTCTCGCATTTTCTTTCATCTATTCTAGTTAGGATTATGTTCCTTATAGTAAATTCTTTTGTCTGTTAGGTGCTCGTGATACCGTAAGCAGGGACGGTCCTGCTGCATAGTTCCTTTCTCAGTAGTCAGCTCACCAGGTGCGTGGATAAGCCTGTAACATTGATGTTTTCAAAAGTATATAGTATGTATGTTTTCTTAAATGAATTTTAAGGTAATGCATTAAATGAGTTTGTTTTTAGAAAGTTTATATATTTTGCTATAAGGTATGGATCGAATGTTGGTTATGTTGAAATCATGTGTTTGTGATATATGAGAAACTTGCATGATTTGAGATATATGAGCATGGATTTTGGAAATGATTTTTATGTTAGGATGCACCCCGTGTACTTATATGTGCCAGATTATTGGCATGAGATAAGGTCTCATGTTGCCAGTTTTTGCCGTGAGATGAGGTCTCACGTTGCCAGTTTGCTCCGGATGCCGGTTTTGCCGTGGGGAAGCCCCATGTTGCCAGCTTTGCCATATTGTCATGAGGTTGTGCATATAGATGAATAAACAGATTTATCATTACATATTATTTTTGAACAGTATGAGCTTTATGAGAATGAGATTTATGATTTGAGTTTTATGAGAAATGAGATTTACGATTTCAAGTAAATGTTTGAGATATCGATTTACAGCTTATGTATTTATTTATTTATGAAAGACTTGTTTGATCCACCTTGTTACTTGATTATCCACGGCACTGAGCTGTGATCCATTGCACTAAGCGTGAGCTTACCCCCCATTCCTTAACATTTCAGGTTTAGCAGATTAGTAGATCGCTCTTTCATCTGCTGTTTCGTCATCATTCCCTGCCAATAGAGAAAGGTTGTGCCAACAGTAGTGTGTCTTTGTTATGTATTTTCTTGGAAGAATTTGTTGTCTAATGTTAGGCATTGAGCCTTTATTTGTTACTGAGGATGTTGTATTTTCTTCATGGATATTATGTTGAGTTGGATCATGGAGATCCTATGTTATGATAGTATTTTCAGTTAGATTTTTCCTTGTATTTGGAGGATTAGTCCATATTACAGGGGAAACTCTGCCAGTTTCTAGTCTCCATCTCACCCCTACCCTACCTAAGGGGACGGGTGTGACAGATTAAACGTCAAATCTCTGCTTGGAACAATTCATGTGTCGCGACATAATTATTATCTTCAATAAATATTCGGAAATGGTTTCCGAATCATAACTCGGCCAAGGATTTCAAAGAATCACAAATTGGACACTTAAATCCCATATATGGGACTGACAGATCATCTCTGGATACATCATATGATATTATGAGTATCAGTCCATACCCAACGAACATGCGTAGGTCTGATCTTAAAAAGATCGTTGACGTGACTGTCATCAAAGTATGGAGGATATCTCACATATCCACAGTGGTATCACAAGTCAAATGAGCTAATATGCTATTTGACTCGTAAATATTCATATTGACGTTGGTGTACCATCTATCAGGAATCTTTAAATGAGTCGTTCAATATTTATCCAATAAATACCTACGTGTTTATATGAGTCTCCTAAGACTCATGGTCTACTAAGATAAACCATTAGAATAATTCTCAATATACAACATGTACCGGTCTCACGAGTTTACTAACTGACCAAGTATGTAAACCTTGATTATGAACAATTTAAGAATGAATTATATTGTGACATTTCTCAATAACCATTGCGGCGTTTTTGTAATTATGTCACAATCATTTTTTTTACGGTCATTTACACATTTACCATTTATAAGAATATATTGACGAAAATTACTTAATTATATTCATAATAAAATATAATGTACAATGTATTTACAATAAATATAACAAAATTTGGCGCGCCGAGCACCAACTCTAACACAACATCCCATACAACATACATCATCACATTTCATCCATCAATCTCATCTCAAAGTCACAAAGTACTCAAACACTTCGTATCATAATACAAACATACAATTATATCTAAAATTTATATTCACAATTTATACTTCCGTGTTATCAATTACTTAATATAAATTCCAAACATATATGTATAAATATATGTATACTATATTATATAAACTTCTATACTTAACATCAACTAACAAATAATTATATTAAGGAAATCATCGTGTATTATACTTATCTCAGTCCATGTAAAAAATCTCTATATCTCTATATCCTCCCTAAAATCTAAAAAGTATAAAATATGATTAAGTCCCTATATTTTACAAAAATTATGATTTTACCCCCAAACATTCTAAATTTTTAATTTAACCCCAAATACTCTCCTATATTATCAATTTAGTCATACAACTCTCAGCTATCACATATTACTCACTAAAAATCAGAATTTACAGATTTGTGTCCCTAATCATGTTAATTTACAAATAAGACCAAAACTATCAAAATCATGCATTTACACCCCAAAAACTACAAAAATAACGTACCGATCTCCAACGACTTTAAAATTCCACAGCGAGGTGATCAATGGACAGTTCACGTCACCAGGATCACAATGATGGTGGTGGTGACGTCGGATGCATGGTGGTCATTGATGAATGGTTAAACGATGGTAACTCTCATCTTTAAATCATTTCATGACAACCAAATGTCTGATTTGGGAAACCAAAGTGTCCAACCTACATATCTCGATGAGGGAAAGATTCAAGTCCGAGAGGTGTTCACGCACGGCGGTACGTGGACCAGAAAATTGGAGACGCATACGGTGGAGTTAGGTAGCCGGACTGGCGGCGTTGGTTTCGTCTCGTCGATAGGATTCTCCTGAATTGGTCACTTGCCAGAAACGGTGGTTGAAGACGTCAAACAACCCATTTCTCTCTCCTACACATGCCTCTTCTCTCTCATGTGTTTTCTCTCTCTACTAGTTCGACTCTCTCTCTCATTAGTCTCTGAAAGCCTTCTATTCCCTCTTTCTACTGATAAACCACTCACTCACCCTCTCCATTATATTTTCGAGATAAATAAACACAAAAAATCTAGAGTTGGCTTTGTTTTTAAATATGGGCTCTGGTGTTGTAGTTAGATTAGGAAGTGTGTGTTTACTGAATTTTTTTTAGGGGAATGTATGAGTGTATAGGATAAGAAAATCAATTAAATTTGAAAAAAAAATAAGATATCACACTTAAATCCTGAAATAAAATTTTGTTTATAATTAATCCCTATAAGTGATTAAGTTTTTTCTTTTAAATCATAACTTGTTAACTATACAGATATGATGACGTGACATAATGAAACGATACTTCAACATATGTACTAAATCAGTCCGCACATACTTTGACATACTTGCATGCTTGCCAGCCAAGGGTATTCGCGGTGCGGCTCGCATTATTTTTTTATTTTACACTTCAAATCATGCGGGTTGACGATTTGAGAAATTAGAAATCGAAATCGTAAATTTGATAAAGAAAACCGAGGTGGTTCGGGTCGACAGTTAAGCAGTTTGGGTTGGCGGTTTGGATTAGAAATTTTTTAAAGAAAATTTTGTATGTTTTCACATAATAAATGAAGAAAAAAATATCCAATTTTCATCTATATATTGCATATTATCATATGATCATTAAATATCTTAAATTTTATGGTTAAAGAAGAATAAAAATATAAAATAATATCTAATTTGAACGCAGATCGGCAGTTTAGAATAAAATTTAGGTTTAGGCGGTTCAGATCGCGATTTGGGTCAAAATCGCGCACCGACCAAAAATTTACGGTTCAGGTCAAGCTTACCCGAAATTATTTTCAATATTTTTCCAAACCACGCGGTTCGATTCAAGTCGATGTGGTTCAGGCCGGGTTGCGTTTTGAACTGAAATCGTGAACACCCCTATTGCCAGCAAAATGGCCCCTCACCCAATGGGAATGCCGATCCACTGATAACGTACAATAAAAAATTGATTTTTCTAGCGAGAACTGGGTAAAGATCTCCCCTGATCTGGCTCTTCGCATGAGAATCTCCACTCACTGCTTCCCCTAATATCATCTCTTTACCACATCATATGGGTTTATAAGAGTGAGTCTGCACTCCTCTAGTATTAAGATATTTCCAGTGAAGGATAATAGCTCAGTTGGTAAAGCGAAGCTCTTGTAATTGGTTTGTTGCGATATTATGGGTTGGATGTCCAAGGGAGAAGTATTGAGACAACTTTCCATTGAATAGTTAAATTTATATCATGACAAACCCAAATATCATAATCTTTTAGTTCATGATTTGGGAGCACAATGGATGAAGGTAGTGTTGTCGAGAAAGATAATGCAAATAATATAGTAAATATAGAGAAGTTTTTATGGAGAAAATGAACAAGAATATTTCTTTAGTTGATCTAGATGAGTCATTTTGCTGGCAAGCATACAAGTATGTCAAAGTATACGCTGACTGATTTAATATTTGTGTTGAAGTATCGTTTCGTTATGACATGTCAACAGGTTCGTTATAGTTAACGAATTTAAAAGAAAAATTTATTCACTTATAGGACTTAATTATAAATAAAATGTTCTTTCATGATTTAAATGTAAAAACAACACAACTTTTATGACTTTAGAAGTTGTTATCCCAAACCCGCGTGGCAGACTGACAGCTGACTAATTTAGTGATTGTGCCGACGTGTCATTTCGTCATGCCACGCCAGCAGATCTGTTAGAGTTAACAGATTATGACTTAAAAGGAAAATTGTATTCACTTATATGACTTAATAATAATATTAATGACTTAAATGTAAAAACAACAAAACTATTTCAAAATATTTTACTATATGCGTATAGTTTACAGTTTTGGGCATGAATTTAGCAAACGAACTCCGATCGAGTTGGTTCCTGAACCGTCGGACTCGTTTTTCCGAGACGAATAATTTTTCTTGTTGAACACATTTCAAGAATCGTATCAGAAGGGCTTCGAAAGTGGTGATTTTCCTAAAGTACCCTTATTAGTGGGGACATATTGGTAATTTTCGGATTTGGATATTTTTATTATTATTATTATTTATTATTTCAGCATATACAGAACAAGAGAAGAAAAGAAGAGAGAGCATGCGTGCGAGAGAAAGAAAATGAAAAGAGAGAATTGAGTTTTGGTTCCGATCCGACCAATCCGTAGTTCAAACCCGACCGAGTCCTTAAGGAAAAGTGTAGATCTCGTCGAGAGGATCATTTTGGTGGTGGTTTCATCCTGGGAAACTTCCAATTTTTGTAGAGATCTCGGTAAGAAACTTTTTATGGTTTTTCTTGATTTCCCATTGATCCGGAACTCCGATCGACGAACCGTCAGCTGCATTAGATCCGGGAGAGGGAGAGGAATGCACGGCCGTCGGATTTTTCCCTATCCGACCGGCGCGTGGTGCTCACGCGCGCCTTACATGGCGGCGCGTGAGGCCCACGCGCGGCCTGGGTGAAAGGTGCGTGTCCACCACGCGCCGGACATTGTCTCCGTGCCGATTTCCCGAGTCTCCTCCGTGAATTTCAGACAATTCCGAGTAGTTACGGACCTCCGAATCTTAATTTTCTTTAAGTTTGCGAGAGCGACCTAACCCCGTTTCTCGCATTTTCTTTCATCTATTCTAGTTAGGATTATGTTCCTTATAGTAAATTCTTTTGTCTGTTAGGTGCTCGTGATACCGTAAGCAGGGACGGTCTTGCTGCATAGTTCCTTTCTCAGTAGTCAGCTCACCAGGTGCGTGGATAAGCCTGTAACATTGATGTTTTCAAAAGTATATAGTATGTATGTTTTCTTAAATGAATTTTAAGGTAATGCATTAAATGAGTTTGTTTTTAGAAAGTTTATATATTTTGCTATAAGGTATGGATCGAATGTTGGTTATGTTGAAATCATGTGTTTGTGATATATGAGAAACTTGCATGATTTGAGATATATGAGCATGGATTTTGGAAATGATTTTTATGTTAGGATGCACCCCGTGTACTTATATGTGCTAGATTATTGCCATGAGATAAGGTCTCATGTTGCCAGTTATTGCCGTGAGATGAGGTCTCACGTTGCCAGTTTGCTCCGGATGCCGGTTTTGCCGTGGGGAAGCCCCATGTTGGCAGTTTTGCCATATTGTCATGAGGTTGTGCATATAGATGAATAAACAGATTTATCATTAAAGATTATTTTTTTAACAGTATGAGCTTTATGAGAAATGAGATTTATGATTTGAGTTTTATGAGAAATGAGATTTACGATTTCAAGTAAATGTTTGAGATATCGATTTACAGCTTATGTATTTATTTATATTATGAAAGACTTGTTTGATCCATCTTGTTACTTGATTATCCACGGCACTGAGCTGTGATCCATTGCACTAAGCGTGAGCTTACCCCCCATTCCTTAACATTTCAGGTTTAGCAGATTAGTAGATCGCTCTTTCATCTGCTGTTTCGTCATCATTTCCTGCCAATAGAGAAAGGTTGTGCCAACAGTAGTGTGTCTTTGTTATGTATTTTCTTGGAAGAATTTGTTGTCTAATGTTAGGCATTGAGCCTTTATTTGTTACTGAGGATGTTGTATTTTCTTCATGGATATTATGTTGAGTGTTGGATCATGGAGATCCTATGTTATGATAGTATTTTCAGTTAGATTTTTCCTTGTATTTGGAGGATTAGTCCATATTACAGGGGAAACTCTGCCAGTTTCTAGTCTCCATCTCACCCCTACCCTACCTAAGGGGACGGGTGTGACAGATTAAACGTCAAATCTCTGCTTGGAACAATTCATGTGTCGCGACATAATTATGATTCTTCAATAAATATTCGGAAATGGTTTCCGAATCATAACTCGGCCAAGGATTTCAAAGAATCACAAATTGGACACTTAAATCCCATATATGGGACTGACAGATCATCTCTGGATACATCATATGATATTATGAGTATCAGTCCATACCCAACGAACATGCGTAGGTCTGATCTTAAAAAGATCGTTGACGTGACTGTCATCAAAGTATGGAGGATATCTCACATATCCACAGTGGTATCACAAGTCAAATGAGCTAATATGTTATTTGACTCGTAAATATTCATATTGACGTTGGTGTACAATCTATCAGGAATTTTTAAATGAGTCGTTCAATATTTATCCAATAAATACCTACGTGTTTATATGAGTCTCCTAAGACTCATGGTCTACTAAGATAAACCATTAGAATAATTCTCAATATACAATATGTACCGGTCTCACGAGTTTACTAACTGACCAAGTATGTAAACCTTGATTATGAACAATTTAAGAATGAATTGTATTGTGACATTTCTCAATAACCATTGCGGCGTTTTTGTAATTATGTCACAATCATTCATTCTACGGTCATTTACACATTTACCATTTATAAGAATATATTGACGAAAATTACTTAATTATATTCATAATAAAATATAATGTACAATGTATTTACAATAAATATAACAAAATTTGGCGCGCCGAGCACCAACTCTAACAACAACATCCAATACAACATACATCATCACATTTCATCCATCAATCTCATCTCAAAGTCACAAAGTACTCAAACACTTCGTATCATAATACAAACATACAATTATATCTAAAATTTATATTCACAATTTATACTCCCGTGTTATCAATTACTTAATATAAATTCCAAACATATATGTATAAATATATGTATACTATATTATATAAACTTTTATACTTAACATCAACCAACAAATAATTATATTAAGGAAATCATCGTGTATTATACTTATCTCAGTCCATGTAAAAATTCTCTATATCTCTATATCCTCCCTAAAATCTAAAAAGTATAAAATTATGATTAAGTCCCTATATTTTACAAAAAATTATGATTTTACCCCCAAACATTCTAAATTTTTAATTTAACCTCAAATACTCTCCTATATTATCAATTTAGTCATACAACTCTCAGCTATCACATATTACTCACTAAAAATCAGAATTTACAGATTTGTGTCCCTAATCATGTTAATTTACAAATAAGACCAAAACTAACAAAATCATGCATTTACACCCCAAAAACTACAAAAATAACGTACCGATCTCCAACGACTTTAAAATTCCACAGCGAGGTGATCAATGGACAGTTCACGTCACCAGGATCACAATGATGGTGGTGGTGACGTCGGATGCATGGTGGTCATTGATGAATGGTTAAACGATGGTAACTCTCATCTTTAAATCATTTCATGACAACTAAATGTCTGATTTGGGGAACCAAAGTGTCCAACCTACATATCTCGATGAGGGAAAGATTCAAGTCCGAGAGGTGTTCACGCACGGCGGTACGTGGACCAGAAAATTGGAGACGCATACGGTGGAGTTAGGTAGCCGGACTGGCGGCGTTGGTTTCGTCTCGTCGATAGGATTCTCCTGAATTGGTCACTTGCCAGAAACGGTGGTTAAAGACGTCGAACAACCCATTTCTCTCTCCTACACATGCCTCTTCTCTCTCATGTGTTTTCTCTCTCTACTGGTTCGACTCTCTCTCTCATTAGTCTCTGAAAGCCTTCTATTCCCTCTTTCTACTGATAAACCACTCACTCACCCTCTCCATTATATTTTCGAGATAAATACACAAAAAAATCTAGAGTTGGCTTTGTTTTTAAATATGGGCTCTGGTGTTGTAGTTAGATTAGGAATGTGTGTGTTTACTGAATTTTTTTTAGGGGAATGTATGAGTGTATAGGATAAGAAAATCAATTAAATTTGAAAAAAAAATAAGATATCACACTTAAATCCTGAAATAAAATTTTGTTTATAATTAATCCCTATAAGTGAGTAAGTTTTTTCTTTTAAATCATAACTTGTTAACTATACAGATATGATGACGTGACATAATGAAACGATACTTCAACATATGTACTAAATCAGTCCGCACATACTTTGACATACTTGCATGCTTGCCAGCCAAGGGTATTCGCGGTGCGGCTCGCATTATTTTTTTATTTTACACTTCAAATCATGCGGGTTGACGATTTGAGAAATTAGAAATCGAAATCGTAAATTTGATAAAGAAAACCGAGGTGGTTCGGGTCGACAGTTAAGCAGTTTGGGTTGGCGGTTTGGATTAGAAATCGTGAACACCCCTATTGCCAGCAAAATGGCCCCTCACCCAATGGGAATGCCGATCCACTGATAACGTACAATAAAAAATTGATTTTTCTAGCGAGAAGTGGGTAAAGGTCTCCCCTGATCTGGCTCTTCGCATGAGAATCTCCACTCACTGCTTCCCCTAATATCATCTCTTTACCACATCATATGGGTTTATAAGAGTGAGTCTGCACTCCTCTAGTATTAAGATATTTCCAGCGAAGGATAATAGCTATGTTGGTAAAGCGAAGCTCTTGTAATTGGTTTGTTGCGATATTATGGGTTGGATGTCCAAGGGAGAAGTATTGAGACAACTTTCCATTGAATAGTTAAATTTATATCATGACAAACCCAAATATCATAATCTTTTAGTTCATGATTTGGGAGCACAATGGATGAAGGTAGTGTTGTCGAGAAAGATAATGCAAATAATATAGTAAATATAGAGAAGTTTTTATGGAGAAAATGAACAAGAATATTTCTTTAGTTGATCTAGATGAGTCATTTTGCTGGCAAGCATACAAGTATGTCAAAGTATACGCTGACTGATTTAATATTTGTGTTGAAGTATCGTTTCGTTATGACATGTCAACAGGTTCGTTATAGTTAACGAATTTAAAAGAAAAATTTATTCACTTATAGGACTTAATTATAAATAAAATGTTCTTTCAGGATTTAAAGGTAAAAACAACACAACTTTTATGACTTTAGAAGTTGTTATCCCAAACCCGCGTGGCAGACTGACAGCTGACTAATTTAGTGATTGTGCCGACGTGTCATTTCGTCATGCCACGCCAGCAGATCTGTTAGAGTTAACAGATTATGACTTAAAAGGAAAATTGTATTCACTTATATGACTTAATAATAATATTAATGACTTAAATGTAAAAACAACAAAACTATTTCAAAATATTTTTATTCCTTAATTATTAAAATTTCATATTAGTAAATATTTCATTTTTATTGAATGAGATTGTATGTTATATGTTTAATGATTTTACCTACATGGTCGTCTTACAAAATATTAAAATTTTACAAGTTAATAATTGTATGTGAATAGTCAACTTTTATGATAATGGCGGTGCTGTATGTAATAATGTGCATGTAATGTGATAATTGATGTGTTTTGAAGAAAAGCACAAATATGGATGGTGGGTAAAGAAGCAAATACGTGGGGAGGAGAATGCGTGTTAGGGTCAACAAAAAATAGGTCGCATGAAAGTTAGAATTGAAACGTACTAGTTCATCATTGAGGTAATGATTAAAATTATATATTAATAATTAAAAATTTTATATTAATAAATATTTCTTATTTGTTAATTGTAATTATATGTTAATAATTAAAGTTGTATGTTCAATGATTTTACCTACTTAGTCATTTTACAAAATATTAAAAATTTACATATTAACACTCATGTTAATGGTCAAATTTTAATGTCTGCATGGTGTGGTGGTTGTGTGTGTGTAAAATAGTGTGCATGTAATGTGATAATGATGTGTGTAGAAGAAAAGTAGAAATATATGGATGAAGTGGAAAGAAGCAAATGTGAGGAGGAGAATGCATGTTATGCTAAAGTATTTGGATGGGGTATTATGAGATTCATTAAAGTATGGATAGTAACATAAATTAAGGTAATGTAGTAGGTGGTAAAATAAAATAATTAACTTATTATATTTGGGAGCATGATATGGTAAAATAAAGTTTTCAACCCATCAAATAATCATATCTCCCCTTTACATTTCTTCTCAAATATAATTCTTTATTTTACCCCACTTTCTCAAATTCAATCCAAACATAGGGTTATGATCAACAGAGAATGAGGCACAAGTCTGTTTCCATGTCAATGATTAAAGTTTCATGTTAATAATTAAAAATTTTATGTTAATAAATATTTCATATTTATTGGTTGTAATTGCATATTAATGGTTGAAGTTACATGTTTAATATTCTTAATTGTTTGTTTTACAAAACATTAAAATTTTACATGTTAATACTCGATAATTGCAGATTAATAGTTAAACTTGCATGTTAACGTTAAAAATTTCATATTAACAAATGTTTCATATTCATTGGTTTGGTTACACATTTAATAGTTAAAATTACATGTTAACTGATTATTAGGGTAACAGGTTTACTATTTATTTAATAGTTCCCTAAACTCAACAGTTGGATCTTACTAAAATAAAATTACAATGTTTATTACACATATATTGATTTGTAAAAAAAAAATGTTAAAAAACAAAAGTTAAAATTACAATTGTGACGTTCGGGTGATTTTATATTACTCATATTTTCTTTCTTTCTTTCTTTTTTTGTTAGCAGAGGAATAATTATCATTTTTTGTTATTGGTTTTTTAAATCCGTGTGGAAAAAAAAAAATCTGTCAAGTGATTATTGGTATTTAACAAGTTAATTTTGGTGTTTATATTTATTGTTATTTATAATTAAAATTCCTACAAATAAAATTTTAAACTTAAATATTCAATTATATGTTCTTATACTTTCAACAAAATAAAATAAAATATAGATATAATTGTCCATATAACTAATAGGGATATTGTAGGTAATTTGCCAATAGATAGCATCTGGGAAATTAGTAGGGATGTGTATGAGTCGGGTTGGGTCTCAACCCTCCCAACCGGCAAACAATATAGATTGGAATTTTCCAACCCGCAAGACCCACACGGGTTATAGGTTGAATCAAGGATTAGGTTTTGTGGATTAAATATATTATATTATTTAAAATATTAATTAAAATTTAATAATATATAATTAAAATAATAAATATATGTATAAAAATGGAAAAAAGACTAAAATATAAAATTGAATTAAAAAAACATTAAAAAGATTAATATGAATTAAAATTAAAATAATAATAATAAATTTATGGGATTGTGGGTCATCAACATGCAACCAACGCAGCAGATCGGCCAAAATCAACCCAATATGTTGGAAAAGAATTCACAACCTAACCCAACTCATATCCAACTGCGCAGGTCGCGGGTTGATTGACAATTCGGGTTGTGTTTGTTAGGAATATTGCCATATACCCAACTTTTGGGTGGGTTAAATAGACATGTATTTATAAGATAATAGGGATGTGATATTTTCATTAATCAATAAAGTGATATTTTTTATTTTGTGTCTCATATAATATGTTTGGATGATTTACACTTATAATAAAGTCATTGGAATAATAAGAGGATGGTTTCCATGCCTTATGAGAATCATTATTCCTAAATGTTCATAGTTATAGTTTTGTGAATAATCAGAGCATTCAAAAAACGGAGAGACCAGTATGAGATATGATCTACCCTTGAGTGTGGTACTCTAACATCCACCACCTGGAGATGCTACCGGCAGGGAGGGAATAGGTCGTTATATCCCAATGAGCCTATGTCCATGAAAAACATTATTACTCTTATTTCAAACATCACTCATGCATAGGGATCATCGCCCCAACTAGTAACATAAAAAAAATACATCTTCATGCTTGTAACTCAATAACATTACATTTATGCTCTTTACATGGACATTTCTAACTTTTACACATACGAATTTTACTAACAATACATCTGATGCATGACTTTACTCTGACCATGACTGAACTCGGTATCTGACTTGACCTGGTGGACTCAACACCCTAGTGACTGCCAGCAGTATCCATCCTCTCGAGCTCGTCCTTCGGGTATACTTGCAAAACAAGAAACTGGGAGTGAGGGGTTAGATCTTTTGAACGATCTAGTGAGTGGACAATTAAAACGAAAATTATTTTTTTTTTCTGAAAATTCATGGTTCTAAAAACTGAAATCCTCTCATAAAATATTCTTTTCTAAAATCTCTTTTATCTAAAAACTCAACTCTTCTAAAAAGTTTTTCTAAAAACTCTTTTATAACACTCATCTTTTCCGAGAAATCTTTTTCTGGAAACCATTTTCTGAAAATCTGTTTCGGAAAAATCTCCATATGAAATCTGTGTATCTGTATATTTGGCGCTTATGGGAGTCTCCACGTACGCAAATATCGGGTGGTATTGGGGTGTTACGTCTCGTTGTCCCCCAAGCCACAAATATGGAGTCGGGGTGCGGATCTATGCTACCCTACAGACTCAAAGTAAACATATATGCGTCAAGTTATATACTGATGTGAGTTTTTTCCCTAGTCCTCAGCTGCGTGTGCACATGATATCTGTATCCATCAATTCCATATATGCTTTAAGTTCTATACTGAGGTGAGTTTTTTCCCCATTTCTCCAAAATCATAAAACTCAACTTTGGAAATCAAATTTTTTTTTCCTAAAAACATCATCATTCGTTAAAACAACTGTAATAAAACTTATCTTCCTGACACATGCTCTTTCTTAAAACTACTGAAATAAAATCCGGCTAACGTCCTATGTACTTAAAAGTAAGTTTTGGTTCAAAAACATATAAGTAAACACAGTTAAGAGAAGAGTCCACTCACTGATTTTAGGATCCGGCTGGTACTATTTCGCTTGTCGATGATGAAATTGTGGTTCTTGGGATGATCTATAAACGATAAACTTAATTAGAATATAAGTTGTGGAATATATTTCAGAACAAGGTTGAGTTTCTCAATTAAACTGGCTACAACCACTACTGAAATTGAAAATAATATGAAACTTTCCCTGTTTCGCGTCGCGACGCCAGACTTGACGCGTCGCGACTCCCAAGCAAGCAGGGCCAGACAAAGATTATGTTCTGTGTCACGTCGCGATGCTCATCTGATCAGGCTTGAGGTAGAGAGCACATTCTGATTACGCGTCACGACGCTGGGTACCGAGCGTCGCGACGCTGGCCTGTTTTCAGAGCCTAACTCCAATTTTCTCAAGCACAATGCTCAAGGTAGTGTCTAACACCTTTATCCCAACTTCAACTCAATTTAATATAAACTCATTTTATGTCCTTAATCAAGTAATATCCTCAATTAGATACAAACCATTTATTTTAATAACATCAATTCATAAACTCTAATTCCTCATCACATTCCTATATATAAAGCCTCATTTCATGTTAATACCATTAAAACACTTCTCCAAACGCATGCTACTAACCCTATCAATGTCAATTATGCAATTCTCTTTGCTATGATATGCAATGGTGCGAATTAGGGCTTTGATTTCTTTGCCCAAAACTGAAAATTAAAGAAGAAATAGAGTTAGAAGCTTACTTTGGGAGTCTTAGAACTTGAGAATCATCACTGTTTCATCAAAGCTTGCATGAGAGAGAATGAGAACTTTGAAAACCCGTTTTGCCCTAGCCCACGTTTTTGGCCTTTGGAGAAGATGAGAGAATAATGTCATTTATATAGGGAATGGCTAATTTTTGTGTTATGAGATGAGTGATTGTGATGGCGCCTCAAAATTACTATAGCAGTCGCGAAATTCATGATTGTTGACCCATTTCTGATTCGAATTTAGAAAAATATCCAACTCAAAAGTTGTAGGTCTCGATCTTACCTTTCCGACAATATAAATTCTGATGAGTGGTAAATATATCACTATTTCCCACTCATTTGACCTAATATTTTGTATTTTTCTTGAGTTTTGTGAATATTTTGATGTGTTTTGTGTTATTTGGTAGATAAATAAAGTTTCAGGACATTCTGGAGGTGATTTGGGGCCAAAACAGTGAAAAAAAGACAAAAGGGCATTTTGGTCATTAGGCGCGTCGCGGCGCCTAACGTGCGCCAGGTCCACGTGTCAGAATCTGAGAAGTTTGACTTTGCTAACGTGCATCGTGCCACGTGTCATCATCATAGGGTGCCGACAATAGCCATCACCACGTGTTGCCACGTGTCACTCCACTTGTCAGCCACGTCATCGTCCACATCAACAGTTGACCAAGTCAACGTCTCACGTCACCGCCACGTCATTATCAGCCAATCACAACGTGCAACGTGTCATCATTCTATGGTGCCGACAGTCACTATCGCCACGTATCGCCACGTCAGCGCAGCATCATCATAATCATTGAGTGACATCCGTCTTGTCATGTGTCACCTTATCACCTTATCCGCAATCGCCACGTGTCAGATAAAAATCTGAAGCCAACCAATCAGAAGCTACCACGTCAACGCGTCGCGACGCAAGAAGAAACCTGCGCGTCGCGACGCGTGGCACTTATGGACGCCTATAAATAGAGCTCGAAATTTCAGTTTCAGATGTGCCTTCCTCTCTAAATTCTCTGATGTAAATAGAGAGTTTTCTATCTAGTTTCTTTTAAATTTTAGTTTTGTAATTAATTTTAATTACGTTCTATAATAATAGTAATTTACTTTCTTTAGTTTTACAGTTTTTACTATTCACCATGAGAATGTAACTTCCCCCTGCTAGGGTGAAATGTAATTCTTTTACTATTGCTATTTAGATTAATCTCCCTTAAATATAATATATTCACTATTTAAAATTTGACTTAATGAGGATACTGTTATATTGGTCGGTTGGTAATTCATTTTAAACTGGTTTAAACCTGACTAAGCAAGGATACCGCCAGATTGGTCGGTTGGTAATTAAATTTTCTTACTACCTATATGGCAGGTTTATTTTGTTACCGTCTATATGGCTGGTTGGACTTAATTTGACTTAATCAGATTACCGCCTATATGGCTGGTTGGTAAAATAATCACAAGTTAATATATTATATTAAGTGAGATATCTAAATTAGTAGTAGTAAAAGTTGATCCTTTTACCTTAGCATTTTATTTTATTATAATTTACTTTTCACCTTTTACTTTACCGCAATTACTTTTCAGCATTTTTACTTTATGTCTTTTACTTTTAAGTTCTTACTAGTCCTAATTATGTGTTGTAACTAAGTTAGTTATCTGGGATTGTGATGAACTCTAATATCACCGGTTTATAAAAGGTTATTTTATAATTTGGGTAATTTAAAGGTTTACTTATTAAGTATTAAGCTTAATGCGTCTTGTTAATTGGCCACTAATAAGATTGATCTGGTAAATCTAAAATAAACTTGACAAAGGAATTTTAGGTTTAAGCCTTAGACTTAATAGTCCACGATCTTCATTGAGGATAGATAACCCTTTAATAGATTTCCTTACAGGATAGACATATACATGTCGGGCGGGGGTAGCCATAATTGGAACTTAAACTTAATGAATCCAGGTAATTTGGTTGACATAGACATATGGTTCAAATGGGTTATACTGAGTATTTGCGTCTGACCATTGACAGAGGCTTTCGCATAATTTAGTGTTCCGGGTTAGTAAACCAATTTATTACACAAACATGAAATAACCACTTCATCTTTTAAAAGATACTAGAAAGATTCACAACCCTAGATAGTTTCCTAATATTGAATTTTCTTAAACCTATTTTCGTGCAATTTTATTTACTTGTTTTTAAATTTAAAATCATCATCATTCCAATTCAATCAATCAACCTGTTAGATATTAGTAATCATTTGACCTCATAAAATTAATAGATTAGGTATTAACTACTTGTGAGATCGATACTTTTTATACTACTTGAACGATACGTGCGCTTGCGTTATACGCGTGTGATTACGCCGGTCAAGTTGATAAAAAACGGAGATCGTATAAAAAGCGGGTCATAAACGAGTGTTATGGAAGTGTTTAAGGAAATTAAAAAAAAAAAAAAAAAAAAGATTACAAGCAACGCAGCATGCTGCAAGCTGCACGGAACCTCTTAAGGAGATTTGTTTTAACAATCGCTAAATGGGAACCATTCAAATTTTTGGTTTAGCTGACAGATTCAATTAGAAGTATTGCGCTATTTACCAGTGAGTACCAAATCGAGGCAAACTCTAAATAAGAGATAGCTAAAAATGATTTTGCCTGCATGCAGCGCTACGCTACAGCCTACATGCTTGATTTTTTTCTCTTGTTTAGTTTTTCCGAACTCCGATTCGTCCTCGATTTTTCCGTTTGCACTTTTAATGGAATACAGTATTTCATTAAATCATTTTAAAATACACATGTGCTTGATATCTACGGATTAGACTCACTTCCGCTGCACGAGACACCGATCTGACCCTAGAAGTCCCACATCCGCCCCAACAAGTACACCCAAGGCATTGACCTTGCCATTGTCATTTGGCTTTGGTGTGTGTACTTTTGGAGACTACACATAAATTTGAGACATTGAGGAGCTTGCTGAGTTTGTGGATAACTCGTAGATTGGAGGGTGGAGTGGAGGAATCTTCGATTATTGTAAATTCTTTTCTCTTCACTTTTATTTTAAGTTCATATGATACATAGCATAATCAAAACAAAAGGATTTGGGATAATGGATGGCGGCGAAAAATTTTGAATTCCGCTGCTTTCACCTGGTTGCTGTCCAAAAGGATTTACATACCCCTAGAAATTAGGCTCCGGCAACCCAACTGCCACACAACACTCTAAACTCTAAATTCTAACATGAGCTTTAAAATGTCCATTTAAAACCAAAACTATCCTTAACTTCCTTCAGATTAATTGCTTTGAAAGTTTACATGGTCGACAACTTATTTAGAAATGTTTGAAATTAAACATTCGGAGAAAAATAAAAATGGAAAAATTATAAAATTTCATGGATAGTTTTTTCGTTCAATCTTGACAGGCAGGCCCTTGGCGGGATAAGGCATGGGTTCGCAAGTTATAGGCTCATCAGGAACCATTTCTGTCCATTGATAGTTTGTTATCAAATGGTGGATTATTATCTGCACTTCAATTCTGGCAAATTCTGCACCAGGGCACATTCTTGGACCTCCTCCGAATGGAATGTATGTGTATGGAGGGATCAATTTCGATGAGTTCTCGAATCGAGCCGGATCAAACTTTTCAGGATTTTCAAATATGTTCTTGTCCATATGAGTTTCAGATGCCATCCAAAACACCTGAGATTAAATAATCATTATTAAAATTTTAAACATATAGGTTCACACATTTTAAAATGAAAATTTGATACTAGATAACTTTTGATTGGGGAAAATGAACATAATTATCTGATGTTTGACAAAACTAATCGAAACCTCTGATATTTAAAAACTAAATAATATCTTCATGTTGTTATAACAAAACCCCCCTGATAGTAGGGATGGAAGTCGGGACGTTTCATCCCTACTGAATCTTATCACGTTCCGTCCCGATTATTATTCGGGATGAAGAAATCGTCCCAAATCTCGATCGGAATCGAGGTTCGGGATTTTTTAGGTTAAAATTCAGGATTTGGGACAAAAAAGTCTCGAATCTCGACCCCGGTTTTAATTCAAAACGACATATCGTCCCGAAACCCAATCAAAATTTCATTCGGTATAAAAATCATCTCGAATCCCGGATCGAATAAGATGGGATCCCGATCGGGATTTGAGATTTTCGGCCAACCCTAACTGATAGATTTACTAAGAGAGGGTATTTATGAGGCGGATGATTTTGTTTAGTTTTTAAATATGATGAGGTTTCGATTAATTTTGTCAAAGATCGGGGATTATGCTCATTTTCCCCTATAGATTGTATTATCTAATTACTTTAAATTTATTTTTTTTAAAACGTGTGATTGTCTACACTTTATAACTACTATTTTATCTTGCATATGCAAATTCATGTGATTTTATACCTTCCATCCTTTTGGAATATCAAATCCACCAAAGCTAGTATCTCTCCATGCACATTTGAAGTTACCAAAAGCTGGAGGAGTCAATCTCATGAGCTCTTGAGCCACTCTCCAAGTATATTTCATCATTTGCATTTGATTCCATGTAAGCTTTACGTCTCTTCCTCCTCTGGCTTTAATTATTTCTTTTTGCTCTGTCATAATTCAAAACTCAGTTTAGATTGAAATTAAGGCAGTAATTATATTATGTTATTTTAAAAAATATTGAATGGATGACATGAACGTGTAATACGATAATCTAATGTCAACTTTTTATCCATTTGATCATTGATTCATAAAAGACAAAAATTTCTTCTCAAACTCTGAATGAAAGATGTTGAGAAAGGTGTTGTCTTTTAACAATTCTGATCCTTATTTCAAAATTTTGAGGCGTCCATTAGAGAAAACTATATAAGAATTCTTTAGGATCATTTTACAAATGAATATAAGCTTTTTTTTTTTTTTTTTTAAAAAAAACTTTTTATTACCTTCAAGCACTTTATTGGAAACCTTGGAATCTCTAGCAAGATGTCTTATTAGGAGGCTGAGGAGAATTGTGGTTGTGTCATGGCTAGCAATTATCACAGAGACCAAGTTATCAATTACCTCTTCCTCGGGTAAAGGCTCGCCATTTTCATCTCTTAGAACAACAAGACTTGAGATAATGTCTCCATTAGAGTCCATGTAATTCCCTTGTCCTATTTGTTTTTTCCTTGTATTTGTCAGTTCACTCAAAAGCTTAGCTATCCTGCGTCGCGCCTGCAATGCTTTATAATATATAGTCCCTGGAAAGTTTAATGGAACTGCCCACAAACCTTTGGTGGCATCTGTGAAATCTTCAAACAATGCATCTTTTTCCTTGCCTTCTGGTAATCCAAATAATAGACTACAAGTAACCTTGAATGTGATCTTCTTCATTAATTTCACCATATGTACTGATTCCTTACCATCGAGTTCCTGCATAATTTGGAAGAATTTAACACATAATTATAATTAACATTGACTCCACCCAGGGGCGGCATTGATTTGCCATAAATTTTGGGCCATAGGCGAGTTACTAAAATGATGTTCTACCGATAAAGAATAAAAAAATATAAAAAATTATTTTAGATTTGGGGTCTAATAGTTGACCCAAATTTTAGGGTTTCAATAGCCGTCTGCATTTCCTACCCCTAACTGACACCACCACACATATGTAAATTTATCCCCTAATTTTGGTATCGAAATATAGATACACCCCTAAAGAATAGTATTTATTCATCATGTCTAACAAGTTGCATTAATATTATCTTTCCCTACATGGTTTCAACAATACAAAAATGAGATCAAAGCAACACTTAGCAACAATGATGAGGACACTGAAGTGTTGTGGGATGATAAGTGTGGTTATACCCACTTATTATGGCATTCTCAGCTTATTATTTTGTTATAATTCGAGATATTTAATATGATTTATAATTTATTTTATGTTTTATTTATAGGAGCATTAATATATGGATCGGGGAATAATTGCACGTGTTTTGGGAAATTTCGGGAAGACACAGGACGAGCAGGGAAGAATGGCGTCGAGGCGCCAAAATCCCATACAAGTTCCAGGGAGAATGGCGCCACGGCGCCATTCATCAAAAGCAATGGGCGCCGCGGCGCCCATTCATTAAGCAACAATGAGCGCCGCGGCGCCCATTCATTGATTAAACAAAGGCGCCGCGGCGCCTCCTCACCCATACAATTTCCCGACAATTTGGCGCCGCGGCGCTGCGGAGAAGAAAAATACGCGCATATCAGGAAATTAATTTTAGGGTTTTTAATAATCCTAATGCTACCCAAAGACTCCCTGCCTCAACTATAAATATAACACTACATCCAACACTCAAGGGGAGGCTAATACAGAGCACAAAACACAGAAACACATATTTTTAGAGATCCAAGGAGAGGATTGAAGAGCGACAAGAGGAGACAAAGGCTGTAATATCCGGAGAGGAAGAGATTCAATTCGGGTTTTATCTTCTTATTTCTTTCTTAAGACTCTAATGATTTCCATTAAATTCGTGGCTTGATTATTTATTGTTTTATCTTTTGTCATGAATTTACTCCTTAATTTTGGAGAATGATGTAATTGATGCTTGAACCTTGTATTTTTGTTTATCAATTTTGTAATGAAGTTTTATTAATTATTTATATTCTTTTGAGTTTAATGCTTCTTAATTGTTGGCCACAATTGAAGATGATGAATGTTTAGAATCTATCACTCGAGAGAGGGGATTTTGAATAGATCTAGAGAATATAACCTAGGGTTTTATAGAGTTCGAGAGAATCTGTAGTCCTTTGAAGTCGTTAACATAGAATCACAAATCGTAATGAGTTATTAACTATTGGATTTTTATAGAGATATCGAAGTCTATAGTTGATAATATTTTCACTCGGCACTCGAGAGAGGGAGTGGATATTTTAGGATCTTGACTTATAAATAATATAACTGAACAAGGATTAATTGACATAACAAATACATAGGTAACAGCTAGGTGAAATCAGGATCCAGAGTCTCTATCGTATTAGTTCCTCCTATATAATTATTTTTATTTGTATATTTTATTTAATTATTAAAATCTTTATTATTTGTTTTCTAAAATAAGTTAGGATTATCAATTGTAGTACTTAATGCGAGTTAACGCAATCCCTGTGCGTTCGACACTCTTTTCACTGATTTTATACTAAAACTTGACACCGTACACTTGCGGTACGATATAAAAATATCACAACAAGTTTTTGGCGCCGTTGCCGGGATTGTTTGTTAATTCACATTAATACTACTACCAGTAAGTTAATTTTAGCTTTAATTTAGATTTTTATTTTTATTTTTATTTTTAGTTTTTTTGTTTTGTATTTAATTTTTATTTTTATTATTGATTTTATTTTTCTTTTGGTGCTTCAGTGAATGCGAAAAGCCACAAGTCTCAATTCGCTCCTGTTTGATCCTGAAATAGAAAGGAACTGCGAGGAGACTAAGAAAAGAAAGGAAAATTGAAAAAGAAGCAATGGCAGCTGAAAACATAGAGAACACCCCACGCCATGTGGCAATCAGAGATCACTCACTTCAAACCGGTCCTTGATAATATATGCTCTGGGATTGCCCATCAACCAATCAACGCCAACAGTTTTGAGTTAAAACCTGCATTGATCAATATGGTACAAAGGAATCAGTTTTGGGGTTTCAGCTGTTAGAGGATCCCAACTTGCATTAAGGATGTTCCTGGAGATCGCAGATACCATAAAAGTAAATGGCGTGAGTAAAGAGGCTATCAGACTACGCTTATTTTCATTCTCTTTACGGGATAAAGCGTGTGGGATTGGCTGCAATCAATACAGACAGGGAGTATCATGACATGGCAGGATATGGCCACAAAATTTCTTGAGAGATTCTTTCCACCAGCTAAATCAGCTCAACTGAGGGCAGAAATCAGTGTATTTAAGCAGCTGGAAACTGAGACTTTGTATGAAGCATGGGAGCGCTTTAAGGATTTACTACGAAGATGCCCACATCATGATTATGCAGATTGGGTCCAGATTCAGTTGTTCTATAATGGGTTAAAATGGTCCGAATAGGACTGTGGTTGATGCAGCAGCTGGGGGAGCTCTATTCAGGAAATCAGCTGAGGAAGCGCGCAATATTATTGGAAGAAATGGCCATTAACCATTATCAATGGCCAAGTGAACGCGCTACGGTAACCAAAGTGGCTGGGATTTATGAAGTAGACCCTCTTGTGGCACTTACAGCTCAGATTCCACCTTGGCCACTCAAGTAGCAGCCCTGACAAAACCACGAGTATCATCTATTGAATCAGCGGCAGCTAAACTATGCCGTTAGTGGAAGGAAACCCGAACATTGAACAAGTCCAATATGTTAACAATCGGAACTTCAACAGCT
>SKCR01032971.1:0-43078 GCA_019454045.1 Zanthoxylum bungeanum
GATGTCCAGTCTCGATAATACTCCGGCTAGGGATATTTAATGATTAATCCTTCGAGGACTGATACTGTCTGATATCATTCTCAGTCCAGGAACTAATCATAGGGACCTCTCTTCATTTATATATCTATGGTGATCTAATCACAAATGATGAGAGTGCAATTTCCTTGTCACATAGTTAATTTGCTACAACAACACAATGATCTGTGCAAATAGTGACGCTATGGGTCATTTTGTCCAACAGGAATAATATAGTCAACTTTCATATTTACGATCTCTAAATAACACTCGGAACTCGCTTCCGAAGTATACCACGACCATAAATTTACTATATCGCAAACACGTACAAGATACATATACCCTGTACACAAGACTTACAGATTCTATCTGATACTCACAGGATATCATGAGCATCAGTCCACACCCAACGAGCAGGCGGAGATCTGATCTAAATAGATCGGTGACGTGACTGTCATCAAAGTGTAGATGATATCTCATATATCCACGGTGGTATAGCAAGTCGAATGACCATTATTCTACTCGACTCGAGAAGATTCCTAATGATGTTGGTGTACCATCTATTAGGGAAATCTTTGGTGAGTCATTCAGTGTTTATCAAATAAACACCTACAAGTCTATACGAGTCTCCCAAGACTTATGGGATAAACCATCGAACCAAGTCTCTATATACGACATGTACTGGTCTTAACGGATTTTACTAACCGACCCGTGTCAGTAAATCTTGACTAGAAACTTTATTTGAGAATATACAACTTATAGTGACACTTCCCAATGTCAATTACAAACTATGTTATAATTGCGCACTACGTTGTAAATCCTGGGGTCTTTGTCTAATATATACATATCACTAAATCAGATTTAGTTTCAATATAATCATAATTAGATCGAATACGTATATAAAAACAAGAGGCGCTACCATTAAGTAAGTAATATTATGAAAAAAGGAATTATTCGTATGCATAAATCAGACATAAATACGATCCGGATTGACGCTCCGAGCACCAACTCTAACAATTTCTCCCACTTGCTATAGTGTCAATCCATGATATCATATTCTCACATAGCACTCAAGAGGTAGGAAATAATAAGTAGGTTTGCTATAACATATTGAGTTTGTCTAACAAACCCAAATATTTCCTTTAGCTAGCATCATTCATATTTTGTAGAACCTAAGTTTTACATCAATATGACTCAGATGTAACGTGAACATTGTGCTACAACTACTGAGTTGTCTATGTATGTATGGATCAAATCCAAAACACTATGCAGACAACCACAAGCACAATACTAATATCAACACTTCTAATCTATAAGGTCACTTTACAACTTCATAAGTTACAACTAATTCCATTAACATAGTAGAATCATCAGTGACATTCCCACTTCATCTTTTCTGACTCTATATGATGTAGACCATATAACGTCATAATTAGACTAAAAACTAATCTAACCCTAATGGTTGCAGACTATATTCTCCATGAATAAGACACTCATTCTTAATATCTCAAAGATAACAAAGAACATGTTTCAAGACCCATCATATAGTCTACATGGTATCAAAAATAGCTCATAATAATTACGATTAAATTGATATCCTTAATCGCACATAATATTGTATTCATTATTCCATCATTCTATAATGCATAAGATTGACTAGACATTCTAATCAATTTCTCTTTCGACAAAGGAATCATCATTTATGAAAGATGAATACTATATACAAGAGACATATTAACTGTCAAACAGTTATACTGACTGTTAAATAGTTATACTTACTGTGTTCTTTATTAGATCATATCTAATGCACGACTAATGGAAATATCTCACAAGTCTTTTAGTTTTATATCATATATAAAACCTTATATCGAATATAACAGAGACCACTCCCACTGCTATCATGGAGAAAAGAAGACTTAGGTAAACCTTTTACCTTATACAAATCTCATAATTACCTTAATAATGATAATGTTGTTATGATATATAACACTTGAAAGAAATATGTACGCTCCCACTAACCCTACTATCACATTTGTATTCTTTATGCTTTGATAAAATCGGACAATCTGACTGTTATCAAAATTAGAGAACATAAATTTCCTGAAAGCTCATTTGAGTCTACAATAGGCTCGTTAAGCTAGTATATCAAACTGTGATCTTAGCAGAATATAAACTCCATGGACATTATAGAATGAAATCTTCAAACAAAGAAATCACAATGGATCTCTTATTCGAAGAAACCATTCAGGAACGCCACTTTGCATTCCTAACTAAAATACATAGTTTAATATCAACATTAACCAACATATCTTTAATTGTTCAATTAGTGTGACTAGAGATAAGTTTCCTCAGAATCTAAATAGATTGCTGAGTATAACATTTCTCACTGTCATACTATAAAGGTCAAACCTTTAATAAGCTCACTTTGTTTTTGATGCGCAAAATATTTGCACATTTTATGAACGATTCATAACGAAAGCTTAATCAAGTTCCAAACTTGATCGTAGTAAGCTATGAAAAACCTTAGATCTATGGTTTAATGCTAACTTCCGGAATCGATATCAAATATCGATCCTACTATAAGTTATAGGATAATTTTCTTCGATAAGAAAACAACAGAACCATTTAGTATCAAATACTTTCCAAATGATTCTGACATCATATTGGACTTATATGGAAGATGTTTAAAGGTCTTTTCATCTTATTAATTATATAGTTCTATTTATAGTTTATCACTCCCACAATTAACTTCAATAAGTCAAGTCTTTTCTACAATGGTCAACATCTGATGTTACATACCAAGTAATAAAGTAATTCTATTACTCGGGATCATAGAAAAGATATTCTATTAAATAGAATACATTATTCTATTAAATAGAATAAATGATAAATTTTTACTTGTACCTCCAAGGCGTAAGTATTTTCAGTTATATAACCATTATATAAAAGAAAGATTCAAATCTCAAACTTTTCAAAATTCGAATTTTCTACCTATACATATCAAATACGTAACTGTATAAACTAATGGAACATTAATTAAAAGGATGAATTAGTGTTAATGGAATATATCCCTAAGAGTATTGAAACTAATTCGGTAACACTCAATATCAAACGAATCAAATCATATAAGATTCAATTACTTCCCTTAACATATTCCATCAATATGGAATCGTAGAAGAATAATATTGAGTAAGAATCATATTCATTGAATAATCTTAGAACTAATTGTCATAAATTCATATGTTTCATCGTATCAAAGATCTTTGAACAATTCAAAGACTCGCAATGAATTTTAAAGATACAATTTTTAAAACTTCAGATTGAATATCTTTGAACCAATCAAAATATTCTATCCGTTTTTCATCAGAAACATGCAATTAAGTCATGATACCTCATTGACTAAGTTACCAAGTAAAGAAAACTACCTTATGCAATTTACAGTTCATTAAACTACAAACATCTAATGTATCAGTTTAATAAATCTTATGGTCCAATGCCAATCATTGGTTAAATGAGATTTATTCACATTCCCGAATACAATATTCATTAAATGGATAACGATATGTGGTGTGATCTCATATCAGACCATCATTTACCATACGAAATAAACATATAATGCTTAAGTGATATACTCTCATAAAGCATTGTTCTAAGTTATTTACTTAACCAGATATTTTTCCTAATGTTTATCTCTTCATCAATGACACTACTACTCATATTAAAATATGTAACAACTATTTATAAAGAACAAGTAACTATCCAATAGTCACAAGTTCTGATATCATATATCAAAATAATCATTAAATAATATTTTAAATAACTAGATGGGAGATCTGGTATCCAATACTTATAGGTGTCGTATTGTGAGAATCGATATTCTCTACACACAACTATACACATATTTTTTATTTATCTTTATAATTTACCTTCAACTATTCACAACAATTGCAAATAATTGATTAGCAAACTATGTCAGACACATTACCTCTAAAGGTCACTAAAACCAAGAAGCGTCATTATCGGATAAATAATTCTTATTGCTAGTCAATAATTTCGAGACATGAACCAATTCATATCAATTTTACTGAACAAGAAACTATTCTCTCTAGAGAATTATATCCTAAAACGAATATCTATTTAGATTATCTATCATGACATAGTAACTAAGTCACTAACCATCTTGATTTTTCAAGAAAACCAGAACAACAGTTCCTGATGGTTTATATTAATCTAACAATATTCAAGCCTACTCATAATCTAGAACCTATTCTAGAAAACTGCAACCATAAGGGAAGTCAGAAAACACACACACACACACACACACACACACAAACACACATATATAATATACATGCAATGGATTAAAAGTTTAATTCTATCAACACTATAGAATAAGGAAAACATAAGCGGTAATTTTCATAATATTACACACTGCCTTAGTTATGGATTTTTAACCCAGCAATGCCACCCACTATTTTACGTAATACCGTAATCCCCAATGGAAAACTAAAATTCAATAACTAAATCGAATTCCATAATGGGAAGTGGACCCCGTGAATATATTTCGACTCACAGCTTTGGTACGTTCTCGCCTACGTATATTCACAGGTCGACAACTCATTGTCAATCACACTCAGTGTGATTCCTGATTTTAGTCCTGACCATTTCTTGTTGTGACAACTTTGGCATGTTCACAAGAGGCGTATCATGATTTCACTTTTCAGTGACAAACTCAAGCTATCGATGTAGTTCTAACAGCTTTGGCACGTTCAAGATTTCCACTTTCACTTGAATTTGTCTTTTATCATATAAGTTCTACTGGCGCAAATGAACTACCATCAGCCATAACTGCACAACTTTGGCACGATACAACTACAGCATCAAGAAAACATTTGCATCCGTACTGACAAGGCGGAGCAAGAAATAAGTATTCCTAATACTAGTTACTTTAATGCCTTATTTAATAGGGATTTTCCTATTGTCAAATAATCCGAAATTAATCAAATTAATTTCACATGCATGTGGAAATAATAAAATTGGATTAAATATCATATATCAAGCATGACAAATGCAATGGATGTAGGATCACACTCGCTCTGATGCCATTTTTATTGGGGTCAGGTGCGGCGGAAGCGCTGTTCGGGCAAAATCGTAACCTTAAAAATTTTTAAACTTACCAAATAAATTATTCAATATCCAATATGAATAATTCATTCATATTTCACCTAAACATATTATATTTGTTATCAAATAACAATATTAATAATTTAGAAATATTGCGAATCTTTTACGAAAACGTTTTTCCGTAAAATGACATAAAATGTATTTTTGCCCGAACCGACCAACCAATACACATGACAGCTGCCCAGGTCAGCTCCAATAGTACTTGGGTAGTTCATGGGCTTCCTGAATAGTGACCAATTCACTGTTTGGACATCCGTTAACCAGTAAGCCCGAAACTCACCAAGTAACATCGTTTTTCACCGTTTTCGCATATTTTCACTCCAAAACACTTTCCGGTAATTATTCCAATGCCCAATGCCCAATACACATCCAATACATTTAAATAACATATTTTTCATCACCAAAATTTCAGAATTTCCAGATCTGATCTGGGTGCCAAAAATATCATTTTTCATGCTTTAAATCCAATTTTCTCAACATTAATCATATTAATATTTACACCAATGAAAGCCACCACCAATGAAGAACTCAAGAATAATTCTAGGAGTTATAAGAGTGGTCATAACACTCTAAAATGACAACAAGTCATCAAATGATAAAATTGAACTAATATAACATTAATATTACTCAATCTTACTTCACACATGTATCTAGCCTCTCAATTCATCCTCCAAATCAACCCTAGAACTATTCTAGATACTCAAGAACAAGAAACAAAGTTTCTAAGTTTAAGAATATTGAATATTACCTCAAAATCCCCTAATTTCCTCAAGCTTTCTTGTTGATTTCTTGATTTCTTCACTTTCTCTCAAGTTTCTTCAAGAAATATTTTTGGGAGCTTTCTTTTTGAGAGGTTTTCGACCATGGAGGACTTATGAAAGAGGAAAAATTATATTATAGGGGTAACCTAACTTAGGGGAAATTTGGTCATTTTTTAAAATTATTTAATAAGCTTTAAGTTATCAAATTCAAATTGATAACTACAAACTTTAAATAAAGCATGTCACTTGTTACCAAAAATAATTAAACATGTGTAATAATGATTAATACAAATGAATATTAATCTAATAGAACATAATGTTAAAGTAGACAAATTCAAATTGAATACTTCAACCTTAAAGTTTAATATTATTTGTAACCAATAATAATTAAACTTATTACATAACAATTATGTAATATTGATATTATTTAATTATTTAATATTTAAATATCTAAATAATTAATTAATATAATTATTAATATATATGTATTTTTATTTACACTAAATAACAAAATACATATACTAGAGACATGTGTCAAAATCTCTTTTGACAATTAATTAATATGCATCTAATCAAATTTTATATCAAATACAAATACATATAAATTATTAATTGACCAAAATCCCCTAATGTATGTATTTTCGTTTAACCGTTTAAACGATTCGAATTAACTCCTTTAATCCGGTGAAGTATTATGAATTATTTGTATTATTCATAACGCGTTGCCCAAGTGCTCAATGAGTACACTTCATATTATGGGACTCTCTAAGTTTAGGTTTATCCGTCACAGATTCAAATTTCGTGTCCATAATTCACCCACTGACCGGTGCGTAATCACACACGTATAACGCAAGCGCACGTATCGTTCAAGTAGTATAAAAGTATCAATCCCACGATGACTTAAAACCTTTTGTTATTAATTTATGAATTTAAATATTTACAAGTATCTAATGGTTTGGTTGTTTGATTGGGTGGTGACTTTAAAACTTAAAACAAGTAAATAAAATTGCTTGAAAGTAGATTGAAGAAAATTCAAATTTATAAAACTATCCAGGGTTGTGAATCCTTCCAATATCTTCTTAAAAGATGAAGTGGTTATTTTACGTTTGTGTAATATATTGGTTTATTAACCTGGAACACGAAATTATGTAAAAGCCTCTTCTGATGGTCAAATACAAATACCCAGTATAACCCAATTAATCATATTCATATGTTAACCAAGTTATCTGAATTTATTAAGATTAAGTTCCAATTATGACTACCCACGCCCGACAGGTATATTCCTATCCTCTAAGGAAATCTATTAAAGGGTTATCTATCCTTAAGGAAGATCGTGGGCTATTAAGTCTAAGGTCTTAAACCTAAAATCTATTTTCCAAGTTCATTTTAAGTTTACCGAATCAATCTTATTAATTGCCAGTTAACAAGATGCATTAAGACTAAGGCTCAATAAATAAACCTTTATATTACCGAAAAAGTAATTTAACCCCTTATAAATCGGTGATATTGGACTTCATCACAACCCCAGATAACTGGCTTAGTTACGACACATATGTACGGGTAGTAAAAACTTAAATAAAATAAAAGACATAAAGTAAAATGCTGAAAAGTAAAATGCTGAAAAGTAAATGACGGAAAGTAAATGCTGAAATTAAATACTGAAAATTAAATACTGAAAAGTAAATGCTGAAAGTAAATTGCTGAAAAGTAAATGCTGAAAGTAAATTGCTGAAAAGTGAATGCTGAAAGTAAATTGCTAAAAAGTAAATAAAGTAAAAGTACAATAAAAGAAAATGCTGAGGTAAAAAGATTCACTTTTATTACTTTTATTTTAGATATCTACCTTAATATAATATATTAACTTTGCATGATAATTACCAACCATCCATATATGTGGTATCCAGATTAAGTCAAATAAATAATTAATTACCAACCGACCAATCAGGCGATATCCAGTTTAGTCAGGTTAAAACCAATTTAAATAATTACCAACCGACCAATATGGCAGTATCCTCGTTGAGTCAGGTTTTAACTAGTTTATATATTATAATAAGGGAGATTAATCTAAATATTAGTAATAAAAGTTTTACCTTTTACCACAGCAAGGGGGAGTTACCTCCTCATTACTGAAAAATAAAAACTGAAAATTAAAGAAAGAAAAGTATTGTGCGTAAAAGTAAATTACAGAAAGTAAAAACTGAAAAGTAAAGAAAAGAAAGTGCGAAAGCTGAAATTAATTACTGAAAGCTGTAAATAAACAAACAAGATACAATCTTCTTAGTATTCTTAAGGAATTCCTTAGAAGAAAGTATGAATTTACAAATGAAATGACTTGGTATTTATAGGTAAAATTTTACCTCCATCAAATCATCCACCAAATCCATTATTAATTGTTCCACCAAATCCATTATTAATTTCTATCATGTTTGGTGGGAGCTTGACTATTTTTATTTATTTATTTATTTGCTTTGAAAATGACTTTAATAATTACACATAACACACTTACAGATGTTTCATCAATTGCGGTAATGAAATCTTCAGAATTTGAAATTATTTTGTTCTTTGAAGTTATAGATCTTTAAGTCTTCTTTAATCTGGAACTTGAATCAGGGCAATCCGATATCGGAATAAAACGTTATGCCCAAACTACGAAAATTGCGCAAAATTGGAATTTCTGAAACTGCACTTCGTTAGAACGCCCTTTCAAGTTTCCAATCTCCAAAATTAATATGTCAAGTCCAATTTTTGCCCTTATTTGACCCATATTTCATCCTAAATGATTTCATTGAGTCCCAATATTATTTTATCTGCAAAATAAACTAAAACACATCAAAATGTTCATCAAACTCGAGAAACTAAAAAAAATATTAAGTAAAAGGGGCGGTAAATATTGATATATTTTCCGCTCATCACCCACTCATAAATTATGACGACCGCATATAATCTCACTAAACTATGCAAGTCGAGGTCATTGCATACGTATAATCCCTCCGTCACAAGCTATCCATATTATATCGAGGATATAGATTGGAACGCCAAATCCCTAAGGTATAATATAGTCGACTTTCAAATTTACGATCTCTAAATAACACTCGGAACTCGCTTCCAAAGTATACCACGATTATGGATTTACTAGATCGCAAACACGTACAAGATACATATGCCATGTACAAAGGACTGACGAATTTTGTCTGATATTCACATAATATCATGAGCATCAGTCCACACCCAACGAGAAGGCGGAGGTCTGATCTAAATAAATAGGTGACGTGATGACCATCAAAGTGTAGATGATGTCTTATATATAGACATTGGTATTGTAAGTCGAAGGACCAATATGCTACTCGACCCGAGAAGATTTCTATTGACGTTAGTGGACCATCTATTACGAAACATTTGGTGAGTCATTTAATGTTTATCAAATAAACACCTACACGTCTATACGAGTCTCCCAAGACTCATGGTTCATTGAGATATACCATCAGACCAAGTCTCGATATATGACATGTACTGGTCTCATCGAATTTTACTAACTGACCCGTGTCAGTAAATCTTGACCAAGAACTTTATTTGAGAATATACAACTTATTGTGACGCTTCCCAATATCGATTATAAATTATGTTGTAACTGCGGACTACTTTGTAAATCATGGGGTCTTTGTCTAATATATACATATAACTAAATCAGATTTAGTTTCAATTTAATTATAATTAGATCGAATACTTATATACAAACAAGAGGCGCTACCATTAAGTAAGTAATATTATGGAAAAAAGAATTGTTCGTATTCATGAATCGGACATAAATACAATCCGAATTGGCGCTCTGAGCACCAACCCTAACAATTGAGGATTTGAAACTCTCTTTTGTTGTGTTTGAAGATTTTTAAGAATATGCAAAAGATGTATGAAAGTTGTATTTTTCTCTATATGAGTTCTATTCTAAAAAATAAAATTTAAGCTTTAATTTATAGGCTGAAAACTGGAAAGATTTGTATCTAGTGCAAGGATCGGTATGCCGGTCTAACAAGGCGGTATGTCGGTCTGACACTTCAAACGACTTCTGAAAATGAAAGATGTAACATTTCATAAACATGAAAGATGTGACGTTTCATAAACATATAAGTATAACCCACGATATAACATGTCTTATAGGCATGAAAATGTGACCCGAAGGTATAACATGGACTGTTACATGAGAGTATAATGTGGAAGCATAACATGAATATTTGACTTAAACTACTTTACTGACCCTGCCACTCATGCTTTGACGTGACATGCTTTAAACATGACAAATAGACATAAGAGATATGATTCTAGCTAAAATTTAACTTCTATAACATGAAACTTGTGCACCATTATACCAAACCACCCAAACACGTGGCTATGGTCTATCCAATCCCTGGGTGGTTTGGATATAATCTAATACTTTCATATATCATATCATCAGCTACCTACCTAAATGTGATTATTGATATGTAATGTAAATGTTTGAAATCTTATCGTGAACGTAAACTAAGGGACTTGCAGGTATCCTGAAATAAAAACATACATGAGCTATATCATGAATGACATACTTATTTTTGTAAACTAAACAAGTAACATAAACTGAGACATGAGCTGAAAGCGTAAACTGGATACATGAACTAAGATCGTCAATTAGAAAACATGAACTTAAATCACAGTAAAAATCACATATATAATATTCATAACTTGAAAATACATATCATGAAACATAAACTTAAAGTTTACAACTTAACACATAACTATGAAACATGTTCTTGGATCACAATCATAAACCATGTGCATGAATTTTAAGTATGAAATATACATGTACATTGTGATTGTAAAATAAGACTTTACTTTGTCGCTGAAAAATTTGTTCCTCAACGGTTAATTTTGAAAGCACAACAATTAATTGGAATGAATTAGAAGCTAAAATTTTAGTTAAATGGACTTTAATGTGTCTAGTTTATGTTGGTTTTTACGGATTTCAATTTTGATTACGGAAACTCAAGTTATAGACCAAACGTCAGGGGCTGTTCGGATAAAAAAATGGATGTAGTGAATTGCAGAGCAGCTAAGTTCAAAAATTCGGTATGAATTCATGTCAAGCCCAACAATTCTAATTTTTGGATATGTTACTCTTTTATGTGTCTATTTTACTCCAAATTTTACGGCTTATCTAACAGACATATAAAGCTCAACTTATAAATGAAACTCTACTACCTGTCTAGATTTAACTGCCACTGAAAATACTCACCTTACAATCCCTAACTCACTGCTCTATACTCATTTATACTTAGCCATCCTAACCATGCATAGTCATACTTTGTTTTCATACTTTTCGTGCATTAATACACAATCAAAAACCAAAGTTCATCACTGCAACATTAATCAAACACATACCATTTGGCCTACATGCCCATTATCGAGCTCAACATAACTTAATATCATCCTCTTGGCCATGACACACACACACATCCATCATCACCACATAACACATTTATTTGATATTTAATACCATACAACACAATACAACAACATCCTTTCTAAGTTTGTGAGTTTTTTTTTTCTAATTTCATGCTATATTTTCAAACACAAAATATATATACCCCACTTTTTCATGCATTCGGCCACGTGACCCACCCATTGCCTTGAAAATTTCTCAAACCCATTCAAGCATAAACATCATCAAACACCCTAATGAACATATAAATACTTACAAATTGTCCCAAATCAATGAAAATAATTCTCCCTTTACATGAACTAGGTTCGGCTAACATGCTAATTCAATCTCAAGATTACAAAAAATACAAAGCATCATCAAACACAAGCAATTATGCATAAGCACAAATGTATACATAGAATAGTTCATCTTATATAAATAACCCAATTACTTCTTATATCATTTGGCCTTAGAGAAAACCTCTTTGGGAACTTGGAATTTCTTATCAAATTAGAGCTTGATTTGAGTTATATACACACTACAAACCTTAATATCCCTCTTATCGTGCTAAACAATATAAATAAGTCTATTTTAAAGTTAAAACTCACATGGAGTTGAAAGTGTTAACAAACATATATATGTTAAAATTTGGAAAATGAGGAAATTAATGGTGAAAAGGAATCTACTTACTTGATTCAAGATGAAAGAGCTTTGATTTGCTTCCATTTTCTTTGTCTATCAAGTGGCGTTAAGATAGGAAGCAAAATAAGAGTGATTTGCATGAGAGAGAGCATGAATTTGTGTGATGAGAGAATAATATGATTAATATTTGCCTTCTATAGTGAGGGGTCGATTTTAATGATTAAAATAATAATATTAATTTAAGCACATGTCACAAATTTAGATAAATCCCGAAATTATACAGTACTAGCAGAAAAACATGGATTTTTATTTTGGTTTTGGTAAAAATTTAGAAAAATATTCAACATGAAAAATGTATCTTGGTCAAAGATTTTCGACCATTTAAAGATCACCGAACACTGATATCGGTAGCCCAAGTTGTGGCCAAAATATTAAAGGTTGTCGGTACATGATAGAAAAATAATCGCGTACCAGAACTGCTAATAATTTGTCGAGTTTTGAAAAATGATTTCATGAATACCAATGTAGTTATACATGATTTTATGATACTAAATACGCTGAAAAAAATTATCGAGGTCATGTCGGGGTGACCAGGGTGTTACATTCTCCCCCCTCTTAAACAACATTCGTCCCTGAATCCTAACCTCGATTACGTGACTTGTCACATGCAATGGTTTAGACTGTCACATGCAAAAATTCCTTGAACTAGAGAACTTATTTGAAGTTGGTGAACCTGCTGCAGTCATTGACACCTAGAACCTTATTTTGATATCATCTTTGTCACGTCTCAGTTTCCCAAGACGTGACTGGCAGGAGATAATGTTGCCACCTCTATGAGCCTCGTGACATGCACTGCCTGGCTATTCCTGACTTATACATGCTTAAACTACCATGAACTACTTGCTTAATTATACTTATGCTGACATAATTGATCTATATTCATGAATTACATGAGTCACCTATTACATATTTAATTTTTACTAGAACTAAAATACACTTGACCTAGTTGTCTAACATGCCTACAAAATCATGTCCACCTCATACATGTTATTACCCGAGATATGTGCCCTGTTTTACTCTGGTTCATTGCATATGCATCATTTGATGGACTGCTTAAAACTTGATAAACCTGACTTGAAATTTACATTATATAGGCATGCTATCAACTTATGCGTCTGGAGGAAAACTGTTGTAATCAAGCATCAAAACTCATAATTCTCTATATAAATTATTATAATCTTAGATTACATCACCATTGAATTTCAATTTCTTAAAAAAAAATATTTACTGTACGTGTGAACCCTAATGTTATACCCTAACAACTGCAACAAGTGACATCCACCATTGCCAAGCGCTCCCTCAACATGCAACAATGATGTGCCTGCAAAAATTTAAAACTGAAAAGCATAAGTCGTGCAACGACTTAGTAATTAAGTGCTAAAAGCAAAATATAAGTGAATTTGAAAGCGAAATTTTTATACAAATATACAACTAGAAAATTGTACGCCAAACCTACATTATGAATCATATGTGACAAGATGTTTGAGACCTTATTACAATTCAAAACCTGTGACATAACTAAAAACTGAAACATAATAATGCAAACAACCGACTACGAAAAACATGTGATTATGAAACCATAACTTAGAAATCATAAGCTAGACGTGAAAACTGCAAAACGTAAAGTCAAAGGCATGTTTAAACACTATATCATGGACTGAAAACATTAGCATGAAAACGTGAAATGAGACTGAAAATGAAAACGCAACTAAATGTTTTACTTAAAGTGGAAAAACATAACATGTTTTGAAAACTGTGTATGTGTCTAGATAACTGAATCTTGCAAAACCATAGTCATGAGTGGGAAAAACACATATGCAACGATCGGGATTTGGACATCTCCCCTTCATCGCCATACCTACTGGTGTTGGGGTTGATGCTTGGAGCGCCAATCCTTATCATATTTATGATCCATTCATGAATACGAACAATTCATTTTCCATAATATTACATATTGATGGTAACACCTCTTGTCTTTTCTAAACGTATTCGATCTAATATCGATTAGATTAAAACTAAATCATATTTAGTAAATGTATATATTAGATAAAGACCAGATGACTTACGATATAATGCGCAGTTACAACGTAGTTTGTAATCGACATTGGAAATTGTCACTATAAGTTGTATATTCTCAAATAAAGTTCATAGTCAAGATTTACTAACACAGGTTGGTTAGTTAAATTCGTTGAGACCAGTATATGTCGTATATCAAGACTTGGTCCGATGGTCTATCCTAGTGGACCACGAGTCTTTGGAGACTCATATAGACATGTATGTGTTTATTCGATAAACACTGAATGACTCATAAAAGATTCATTACTATATGGTACACAACGTCAATATGAATCTTCTCGAGTCGAGTAGCATAGTGGTCCTTCGACTTGAGATACCACTGTGGATATATGAGTTATCCTCCACACTTTGATGGCAGTCACGTCACCGATCTATTTAGATCCAACCTCCGCCTGTTCGTTGGGTATGGACTCATGCTCATGATATTTTGTGAGTATCAGATAGAATCCGCCAATCCTATATATTCTGTGACTGATAAACCTGAACTTAGAGAGTCTCACAATATGAAGTGTACTCGTTAAGCACTTGGGCAACATGTTATTAGTAATATAGATTATCATAATATTTATTCAGATTAAATGAGTTAATTCGAATTGTTTAATTCTTAAACAAAATTAAACATGTTTATGGATATTTTGGTCATTTAATAATTAATGAGTATTTGTATTTGATACATCATTTGATTAGATACACATTAATTAATTTTCAAATGAGATTTTGACATATGTCATTAATATGTATTTTGTTATTTAGTGAAAATAAAATTACATATATATAAATTAATTATTTAGATATTTAAATATTAAATATTTAAATAATTAAATAATATCTATATGTCACAATTGTTATGTAATATGGTTAATTATTACTGGTTATATATGACATGATTTTTAAGCTTGGAGTGTTCAATTGGATTTTTCAACTTACAATGGCGTCCATCAACTCCATATGAGCATAAGATCCAATGGGAATCCTTTTGCAACTTGCATCAAAATTAAAACGGGGGGAGGGGGGGTTCAGATCGTTTGAATAATCTGATGAATGGATACCGACATAACAAAATCAAATAAAACTTAATATATGATATTCATCAGAAATCAGAAATAGAAATCAAAATCTCAAATTTTGCTCTTCAAATAATCTCATCAAAAACCAACAGATATGCATTGCCCGAGTCGCGCGCAAAGACCGAGTAATGTCTGAACAGGACCATGTCGACAAAGGGTAGTCGGTCAGCCATTTTATGAAGGTTTGGACCCCAGAACAGGTACCACGAAGGGTTAAAAATAAAAAATATAAAACAAGTACTGTGGTGAATCACACATCACATCACATACATTAGAATAAATAAATAGATATATGTATTCTTTTCTCAAAAATTTTAGAAAATCATAATACAAAAGTATCTTTAAAACTTAATAAAAATATCATGAAAATAGAAAGCGTAAGTATCCACTCACAAAGTGTTGGGGTTTTTAGGGGGTGAATCTGGTAGCGCAGCGGAAGCGGTGAAAATCAATTTTCAGATTTCAAAACTTTTTCTCGGATTAATTAAATAAACATATTTATTTAATATTCCAATAATCAAATTATGAAATAAAATTCAAATGAATCATATTCAAGTGAATTTACCAAAATACCATTGCTTTGTATTTTTGTCCATTTTAGTCCGAATTGATCTAATCAATTTTGAATGATTCTAAATCATTTCTAAGATGAACTTATGATGCTCAAAACACCAAAACAACCAAAATCCCCAAATTCCTTATCCAAAGCCGAGAGCACCATTTGGGCTCCAATTTGTGCAATTTGCACTTTCATGCTTCAAGACACATCCAAATGATATCCAATCAACATGAAACTTTATATGCATCATATGCACACATAAATACACAACATATATGAAAACCCCCAAATTTGGAATTAGTCATGAACCCTAATTTTTCAATTTCCACAAATTGGACAAATTAGACCAAATACATTAAATCAATTACTTCAATCATCATTCTTCCATCCAATCCAAGTCTCAACACAAGAAAACAACTCAAGATCAAATCTAGGTCATTTAAGAGTGGGTCAATAACTCTAGATTAGCAACATGGTTTCCAAAACCTTAAAAGAAAGTTTATTACTACAATAGTACACACTTCCTTCACTATACATGCTCAACACTTCTATCAAACTTCCATCAACAAAAAACACAAAGAAATAAAGAAAGAAATAATCTAAGAACATCACATGTTGAAGCCTAGAACCTAAGGAACAATTTCCTCTCTAATAGCAAGTTTGAAAAACTTACTAAATTCCAAGCTATCTTGATATGTCTTTCTTTTCTCAAGCTTTCCTTAGTTTTCTTCAATGGAGTTTATTTGGTAAAGTGTATTAGGTTAAGTGTAAAGTGAAATGAAAATCAATTTATACTTGCAACAATAAGGCCTTGGCCGAATTTCACATATACAAAATACAAGACTTGTAATTTCATTTTCATTTCAAGCTAATTGGTCAACTTGCCTAAATATCTAACTAACAACTTTATTAGATATTTATTTAAGTCAACAAAAGCAACTAATGTCATTTACTTTAAATATCCTAACATAAGATATTTATATTTTAATTAATTTAATCATTTAACAATTAAATAATTAATTAATTAATCAAATACAAATATATTAAATATATGTATAATATTTACATTAAATATTAAAAACATATATTCATTTAGGAAATAAGTCAAATAACTCATTTTGACTATTAATTAATGTGTATTTAAATTAATCAAGTATTAAATGTAAATACACAAAAATTAAGCAAATGACTATCTAGTCTCTTTAGCACGTATATTGCGTTTAACCTTTAAACGACTTTATAAATAATCAATATTATTTATTAATGTTGCTCTAGTGCTCTACGAGTATGTTTCATTATTGAGACTCTCTAGATTCAGGTATATCCGTCACGAAATCTAATTTCGTGTCCATAATCTATCCACCCGTAGATTATGACGATCACGGATAATCTCGCTGAACCATACAGGTCGAGGTCATGGCAAATGTATAATTCCTCCGTCACAGGTATCCGGATAAATCCCAGAGATATAGATGTAAACGTCAAATCTCTATCGGGATTATCCAGTCGACTATTCTATTAGCAATCTCAAAAAGAATGTTTAGAACTAGCTTCTAAACTTTACCACGGGCCCATGGTTTTATCTGATTGCTAATCATATGGACTACCTATGCTCTGATACACAGAACTGACGGATCATATCTTGATACACATAGGACACCCTGAGGATCTGTCTACACCCAACGAACAGGCGGAGGTCTGATCTAAATAGATCGGTGACGTGATTGCCGTCTAAGTGTAGAAGATGTCTCATGTGCCCACAATGGCATCTCAAGTCTAAGAATCACAAGTGCTACTCAACCCAAGAAGATTCTTATTGACGCTGGTGTACCATCCATTAAGAATCTTCGGTGAGTCGTTCAGTGTTTATCCGCTATAAACACCTACACGTCTATACTAGTCTCCAAGACTATGGTTCATTGAGAAACCATTGGAATCATATATTCCAGTATACGACATGTACCGGTCTCAACGGGTTTACTATACTGACCAAGTAGTGTAAACCTTGACCAGGAACTGTCTGAGAATGACAACGTCATGATACTTCTCAATGTCCATTGCGACGCTTTTGCAACTGTATCATGACTAATCATTCTCGGGTCATTACGTCTTTACCATATAGAAATATAGATTATATTATAGAAACTTATATATTATTCATAATAATAATGTTTTACAGAAGTATTTAACATAAATACAACGGGAATTGGCGCTCTGAGCACCAACCCCAACACCACGTGTGTGGGAGGAATAAGATTGGAAGGGTATATGCTGACTTTTGAGCACACCATGCATTTCTCATGCATTGCATGTATATATGCATCATGCTAACACTTTGTGATACAACCATCATAGTGACTCATTGGGTTAGAGATCATGGTAGATTAGTCAAGAGACAACTAACAGACTTTGAAATGGCCAGCGGTGATAGTTCTTGAGTAAACCAGTTAGAAAAAGCCATGAAAAAAATGGTAGAATAGCTGCAGAACCTGACTAATGTTTAGCCAAACTGACCGCATCTCAAACAACAAGGGCTGAAGCTAGTGAGAAGAAACACATGGGGCTTGAAAATCAGATGACTGAAGAAACTTCTATTTTAGATGACGACGACATGGCCAATATGCTACATGCGGAATGGCTAAATTTCAGACTGAGGGCGAGCTTTAGAAACTTATGGAGCAAATGGAGACGATAGCCCAGAAAATAAATGACAAACACGAAGACCTCATGGACTACAATGTCATGGTCGTTGAAGAAAAAATCCATGATGAGTTCAAAATACCTTATATAACCAAATTCGATGGGAATAGAGACCCCAAGGCATACATCCGCTAATATGTGTCTATGATGAGTGCTACTGGCATGTCCGAGCGCCAAGTTCTAAAGATGTTTGGCATGTCACTCAAAAGTGCACCGATGATATGATATCATAGACTAGAAAGAAAATAAAGAGTGTTAGAGAACCCTGATAGAAGCGTTCCTCAATCAATATGTCACAGACATGGAGATTGACTTGACGCTCCGTGACCTAGAAAATACCAAGTAGAAATAAGAGGAAAACCTTAAGAAGATATTGACCATTGGAGAAGCCAATTACTGAAGATGCAGACACGACCCTCGGAGAAGGACCAAATAAAAATGAATATCAAGGGCACTGAGCTCTCTATCTATAACAAGCTGAGGTGAATGACCTCCATGATAGCAGACTTTCGATAGTTAAATGAGACTGTCATGGACATGGAAGAAGAATAAGTAGAGAACAATAATTCTATGGCCAATGGCAATATAGGAAGAATAATGGCAGAGGAAATGAAACAACGGAAGTAAACATCATCCAGAAGCGACCCTTCTCCAACTTGGGAAGACCAATGTCTAAGATTTTGGATAAGCATGAGCATGGCTTATTGAAACCATTGGAGCCAAAGCTCGTACCAGATCCATTGCCAAGCAAACTTGACCCAAACCTATACTTCCATTTCCATCAGTTCTGAAGGCATGAGATAGACAGATGTGCTCGCTTCAGGCATGAAATCCAAAATCTAATTGACGATGGCAGAATATCCGATCTAGAATGAGCCTCAACCATGTACTAATCGGGCTCCAAATTGTCAACAAATTTGAATTTGCATCTTTTATTTTAGGATGTAATGACTTTTTTTTTCAATAATGAAATAAATTTGTTTTCCCAAATTTTTTTTGTCTCTCAATAAAAATGGCGTGTATGAATTTTGAATGAAGTTTTAACTTTGGAATCACTAAGAGAATGCTATCTACAAATATTGTGCACTAAACTTGAACTTAGAATTGCACAGCGCACTTAGAAAGAATTTATGTTGGCTCAATTTGTAGTGATGGTCAAGACCCTTGACATTTATTTGACTTTTTCCTAAAGTCAAGGCTGAGTTGACACCAAGTTAAGGAGATGACACAAAAAAAGGAATGAAAAAATGAGAAAAAAAAAAAAGAAAAAGCAAAGAAAAAGAAAAATTAAAAAAGAAAAAAGAAAAAGAAAAATGGTGGATCCCACAAAACCTACTCCGTTGTTCGAGTTGTTTAGTAACCATGAGTATTATGAACCCCATGAGTACTTTTGCATCAAACGAAAACTTAAATATTGAGTATGAAAAGTAACTTGAGTTGGTGAAATTGTTGAGTAACCAGAGCCTCGCATCACAAATATGGAGTTTTTACGTCAAAAGGCAATTTGACGACTTATGGAAGCTAAGGATGAGGAAAAACACTACATGAAATAAACTTGAAATCTTGTTGATCCTTAACTAGGCGTTAAATTAACTTAGCAGAGGAAAATATAAAATGAACCTAAGTGTTTGATCAAAGAAATCTACACTTAGCGCATATATAAACCAATTTGGGTCGTACATAATTCTTGATAAAAGAATCACACAAACACACACACACGTGGAGAACCATTTGAAAGGTGAAACCTTTGTTGAAATTAAATTCTTAATTTAGATAATGCTCATGCTTTGAAGAGAGACTGGATTTCAAAATGAAATTTTTTTTGAGAAACATACGAAGAGTCATTACATGATAAAATAAATTTTGAATGCAAAACCAACGACCTCAGTGGATGGTCTGGACAAAAGTGGGATAAGATCTAATGAAATCTCAACGGAAGAAGCATCATGACACTTGCAAGCTGAAGAATGGGCATAAAAGATCATTTTCACACTTGCATACATGCATACATACAACTAACATTCCATTGCAGGAAATTTGATCAAAACAAGCCTCAAAGGGATGAAGCCAGATGAAGGGCATTCAGTTGAAGCCTCCAAGACACGGAGCACCCAATAGTCAGAAAATCGAGACATAGGGGCAAAGCCCACCTGAAAAAGTATGATGGGGCGAAGCCCACCTAAAAGAGACAAGAGGGTGAAGCCCGCTAAATAGAGGATGCTGGGGGCGAAGACCGCCTGGATATGATGGCTGAGGCCGCACATATAGGTTTTGAAATGCCAACAATAGAGAATGAGTTCAGACATCAAGCAGCTTCAAGAATGAAGCTTTACAGTAGAGGTCGAAACATCTCATAACCGGTCAAGGCATCGGGGGACTCGAGGTTCTATCAATAAAGACAGAAGCAGATGGAAGAAAGGCCTATCACATGGATCAAAATGCCAAGAAACAGATGGAGAAAAAGCCTATCTTACTATTTTTCGTACTTCACTGTATGCTTAGCTATTTTTATGTTACAGTCGTTACCATCATGTTATGCATGCTTAGTTGCTTCATTTAGTTACTTTGGTTGATAATATACATGTATTGATAATTTATCACTCAAGTTGATTATATGCATGTATTGATAACTTACTACTTTAGTTGATGATATACATATAGTGCTAACTTAATATTTTAAATGATGATATCTGTGTACTGTTAATTTTCTGTTATTCAAACATGTCATGATTTTCTCTCGCTATTTGCATACTCTGTTTACTGTATGGTTTGTGAAATAGGTCCGGCCAGATTTATCATATGTCCGGCCAGACTTGCCTTATAGTTGGTCATATGATCCCGTGGTATATAAAATGGAAACCCAAACTTAAGTTCCATAGCCGATTTCGAAAGGACGGTAATATGGTTCGCACTCGGGATACAACTCCACGTACCATTGGAAGATGGTAATTTTGTTATGAATATGTCCAAAATACATGTTTTTATATCTGTATTTACATATGAATGTTACCGTGTTTCAGGACTACACAGCAAGTCTGGCCTGATTTTATTCAAGTCCAGCCAGACGAGCACAAGTATATCCGGCTAACCTTAGGTCATGTCCTGCCAGGCCTCTCTGAGGCCAGGCCCATTGAAAGCATGTCTTACATTGTTTTATCACTATTTAATTATTATTGTGGCCTGTTAATCATTTTGGTTATCATGTTAATGTCATTGTAATGTCGTTTATGTATTTTATATTTTGCACGTATAAACTTCATTTATTTATCGTATTTACTTTCATGCTTACGCTTTGTGTGTACTTTAAATCGCTTTCGTGTGTGATCTTACATTATAAGATATGAGGATATCTCATTTGAGCATACTATTATACTAGCATCAGTAAGGGACAATCCGAACCCAACAGTTTTTGGGTCGGACCTTACGAGGGGCTTATTGTGACCTAAATCATTCTCGGTGTCTAATACCCGATGATGACTCCATTATTCTATGGTTAGTCCCCGTGGGGCTATCCGTATTCCTTACGGACTGCGAACCGAATAGTGTAGTGGTCGCTAACGTCATAGGCATAAGGATAAATCCCATTTCGCTTCTACATATTTTCCATTTTTGTTTCCATTATTTTGAATAAAATGATGGGAGAAAATGACATTTTTAAGGTAATTCAAATTATTAAAGGTCAAGTGCCCTATTATTATTTTACATACTCCAATGTTGGGCCCTTTATAGGATTCTAGGTGTTATAGGTCGCCTCTTTATTTCATTGGGTACCTGACCATGATGTCCTATAAATACCGATTTGACTGTCTTCATCAACTCCACCAATTCAAAGTTTGAAAATTCAAAACCTTTCATCTTCTGCTCTTTGAGACTTTGCGCTCTTTAACTCAACCTCTTCATTTCTTCTCTTAAACCCCTGTTGATATGGCTTCATCATCTCCCTCTAAGAACAAGATTCAGCGCATGAAAAAGAAGATCGATACCCCACAGGATGTTTACTTGCAACCTATATATGACAGCGCATCCCTATGGGAAATTGATCTCACCGTTATCCTTTGTGGTGGCACTATCATGGTGAGTTCCACCTCCGAATCCTTCGGTTCCTCCTCCACTCTTTAATACACTATATATGTGTGTTGTGCAAACTATACCGGATGCAGCTAATCCCAAATAGTCTCAGATTCATCATGGGTTTCATAATATTCTTAATGGTCAACAACTCACGTCTAACATCTGTGATTTTTCTTCATATTTCATCGACAAAGGCTGGCTCTACCTGTGGTGTGGATAGATACACCTTTGCACCCAAGAAGTTGACTATTATGTTCATCGGACTGCCTACCTCGGATAAAGATTGGTCATCCAAGGGCTGGCGGTGGTGACTGGCAATGGGCAAGCTTTAGCACTGACTATTCTATATTCCCTCTACGAACGACGCTAAACCAAAGTATTTTGCTAAGCCTTTCTTCTGAGTGGATTTTCATGTCCTTTTGGATTGTTTTAAGGTTTGACATTGATATTTTCCCATTTCAGTTCCTTGTACTATATATTCTCCTTTTTATCCGATGATAGGGCCAAATACCTGTTCCGATTTGTGGTTCTGAGGGGAGCTGAAGCGCTCTATATTAATAGAGCGGTGAATATGGACAACCTATAAGCTTTGATGCACTATGACCTTTAATTCTCCCCCCCCCCGAGTGTAGGCAACCTTTCATTCATTTTCTGGGAGAATGATCAGAGGTGGTTCTCCTAGCAAAAGACTCACTTGGATTAGAGGATCGCGGGCTTGGACGATACACCAGCCAGGGGCTTGGACCTCTCTGTTCCTCAATCTATTGCAGCCTCAGAGGTGATCCCCCCGGATGACCTTGACTGGACCAAATTGAAAAAATTAGGGGAAGCAAAAATGTACTAAATGGACCTGAAACCCTTATGTGAAGAGAGCCAGTCTGAAGCTTCTCTACAAGCTAAAGAACCTGGGCTTCGAGATATTAGCCATCGTTAGGAGGGCGCCCATGCTGACCCAATTTTGACCTCAAAGACAGCCTGATGGCGCTGCAGCCTAACCTATGCAACAACCTCAACCTTTTATATTTTTCACCGCTTAATATTTTATTGGCACCATTTCTCCTCCTGCCAAGGCGAAGTCCAAGAGGAAAGACCTTCGAGCCTTTTTTTTAGACTATCAGGCTTCCCGCTCTCCGTCGTCTTAGATCTCTGAACCCTCCCGATGATGAGACAGAGGGTCAGCTCCAGCCCCACAAAAGAAGAAGGGTGTAGAAAGTGAACTTATAAGTCTCTCAAGGGTCGGGATGGGGCTAAGCTCCATAATCGATATTTCAGGTTTCAGCTCATACCTCGAAGTTCTCCATTTTAACCTCCAAATTTCTTGCTTATGCCTCTGAGGCGCTCCTACCTTATCGTCTGCTGATGCTTTTTTACTGTCTCCTTTAGGGTCTTTTCCGAACCTTGCCTTGCATTTCCCTGAGCTACCATTCATAATGCTGTTGGGGTTTTGGGGTCGGGGCGCAGCGGAAGCGCGGGTCCGGGCGATATCGTATTTTAAAATTTTTCAAAATACCGAATAATTATTCAATATCTAATATGAATAATTTATTCATATATTACCTAAACCAATTTATTTAACATCATATATTAACATAAATATAGTTGAAAACTCGCGAAATTTTTACGAAAACTGTTTTTCCGCAAATTTGCCTAAAACGCGTTTTTGACCGAACCGACTACCCGACACTTATGGAAACTGCCCAGGTCAGCTCCAATAGGTCGGGAAATTCACGGGCTGCCCTAACAGTGACGGAATCACTGTTTTCACAGCCGTCACCCGGTTGGCTCAAAATCCACCCGGTAACGCCGTTTTTGATCGTTTTCACTTATTTCAAGTCGGAAACACTTTCCGGAAATTGTGCCAACTCCCAAATTACATCCAAAACATTCATAAGACATCAAATATATCCCATAATTTCCATTTTAACAAAATCAGATCAGCAAACCGAAATTACCCATTTTCAAGCTTTTAATCCAAAATTCCAAGATTAATCAAATTAATCAACACACCAAATCAAGTCACCACACATATGAATCACTCTAGAAAATTTTTAGGCATAATAGAGTGGCTTTACACTCTAGAATGGCAACAAAGTTGTCCTACAACAATTGATTAAATTGGACAATAATTACACTAATTATTTCCAAAAACTACTTCACACTGCCATACACTTCCAATTTTATCCATCATCAACAAAAGCCCCAATTTTTCAGAAATTAAAGAACCCTAGATCATATCTAGCAACTCAAGAAACAAGAAAATAAATTTATAAGTCAAGGGTTTAATGAATTACCTTTAATCCATTTGATTCAAAGCTTTTTTCTTGATTTTTCTTTAATTCTTCATGGATTTTTGCAAACAATTTCCAAACCCATTTTTGGAGTGCTTCACGTCAATGGTGGCTTGGAGAAGAAGATGATCAAAACATTTTTCTCTTTCCTTTATATAAAAAACGAAATTGGAAGTCAAGGGGCATTTTTGTCCTTTTCAATTTTTAATCAAATAAAAGTCAATATATATACTTTATAATTTCCAATCAAAATTGAACATATATAAAGCTAATTGATTCATGCCAAGTCTTCCAATTATAATCCACCATTTGTCATAACAATTATAATAAATGATAAGGTTGGAAAATTTTTAATTATTTAATTATTTAACTATTAAATAATTAAACAATTAATTTACCAAATATATGTATTTTATTTACATTAATAATAAATACATATATTTATGGCATGTGTCAAAACTCATTTGACAAATAATTAATGTGTATCTAATCGTATTATGTATCAAATACAAATACAAAATAATTATTTGCGGACAAAATCCATTAATTGCATGTGTTGTCGTTTAACGATTAAACGATCCGAATTAACTCATTTAATCCGGTGAAGTATTATGAATAATCTGTATTATTCATATCACGTTGCCCAAGTGCTCAACGAGTACACTTCATATTGTGGGACTCTCTAAGTTTAGGTTTATAGTCACGAAATCCAATTTCGTGTCCATAATCCACCCACTCATGGATTATGACGACCACAAATAATCTCGCTAAACTATACAAGCCGAGGTCATAATACGTATAATCCCTCCGTCACAGGCCATCCGTATTATACCTGGGATATAGATCAGAACGTCAAATCCGTTCGGTATAATACAGTCGACTTTCAATTTACGATCTCTAAATAACTCTCGGAACTTTTCCGACGTTATACCACGGCCATGGATTTACTAGATCACAACACATGAGGATGCATATGCCCTGTACACAGGACTGACGGATCCTATCTTGATACGCACTGGATATCATGAGCATCAGTCCACACCCAACGAACAGGCAAGGTCTGATCATGAATAGATCATTGACGTGACTGCCATCAAAGTGTGGAGGATAACTCATATATCCCACTGTGGTATCTCAAGTCGAAGGACCACTATGCTCGCTCAACTCGAGAAGGTTCCTATTGACGTTGGTGTACCATCTATTAGGAAACCTTCAGTGAGTCGTTCATGTCTTATCAAATAAACACATACATGTCTATACGAGTCTCCCGAGACTCATGGTTCACTGGGATAAACCATCGGACCAAGTCACGATATACGACATGTACTGGTCTCAGTGGATTTTTTAACCGACCCGTGTTAGAAATCTTGACCAGGAACTTTATTTAAGGATATACAACTAATAGTGCGTTTCCCAATGTCAATTACAAACTACGTTGTAACTGCGCACTATACTGTAAATCCTAGGGTCTTTGTCTAATATACACGTATCACTGAACCAGATTCAGTTTCGATCTAATCGTAATCAGATATCTAATCTCAATTAGATCGAATAGGTGTTTAAAGACAAGGGTGCTACCATTAAATTAGTAATGTTATGGAAAATCAAACTGCTCGTATTTATGAATCGGACATAAATACGATCCGGATTGGTACTCGGAGCACCACCCTAACAATTTCTCCCACTTGCTCTAGTGCCAATCCATGGTATCCTATACACATCTCAATAGTATCGCATACTCATGACCCTCAAGAGCTCACCAGCACTCAAGAGGTAGGCAACAACAAGTAAGTCTGCTTTAACAACTCGAGTCTGTCAACAAACCCAACCGTTTTCCTTAACTAGCATCATTCATATTCTGCAGAATCCAAATTCCACATCAATATGACTCAGACGTTATATCAGTATTGTGCTATAGCTACTAAGTTGTCCATGTATTTAGAGATCAAATACAAATACTTTGAGACCACCGCAATCACAATACTAATATGAAGACTTCTAATCAATGAGGTCACTTTGCAACTTTATAAGTCAAAACTTCATAAGTTGCAACTGATTCTACTAGTTTAGTAGAATCATCTGTGACACTCCCACTGCATCTTTTCTGACTTTATACGACATAGACCATCTAATGTCATAATTAGAATCAAAACTATTATGATCTTATGGTTGCTGACTAAATTCTCCATAAATTAGAAACTCGTTCCTAATATCTCAAAGATCACAAAGAACATGTTTCTAGAACCATCATATGGTCAACACCATATCAAAATAACTCGTAACAATTACGATTAAATTGATATCTTTAATCACACATAATGTAGCATTCATCACGCCATCATCATATGATGTATAAGATTGATTAGACATTCCAATCATTCTTTCTTTCGACAAAAAAATCATCATTTACGAAAGACGAATACTATATTTATAAAAGACACGTTAACTGTCAAACAGTTATACTAACTTTCATACATATAGTCTTACTGTGTCTTTTATTAGATCTTTTCTAATATGCGACTAATGAGAGTATCTCACAAGTCTCTCAATTTTTTATCAGATATATCAGAGACTACTCGCACTGCTTCCAAGGAGAAAAAGAAGACTTAGGATATATAACTAGAAAGAAATTTGTACGCTCCCACTGACCCTACTGACAAATACGTATTCTCCATACTTCGATAAAACCAGACAATCTGACTGTATCAAAATCAGAGAGCACGAATTTCCGAAAGCTTATCTGAGACTACAATAGCCTCCATAAGCTAGTATATCAAACTGTGATCTTAGCAAATACAAACTCTAGGCCCATTCCAGAATGAACTTATTCAAACAAAGAAATCGCTACGGATCTCTCATTCGAAGAAATCACTGAAGAACACCACTTTGCATTCTTTAGCCAAATTCATTTATTATCAACATAACCAACAAATCCTTAATTGTCCAAACAGTACGACAAGACAAGTTTTCTCAGAATCTACAATAGACTACTGGGTATAACTTTCTCATTGTCATAATATAAAGGTCAAACCTTTATCAAGCTCCTACTTCACTTTGCTGCGCAAACAATTTGCACATTTTATGAACTATTCATAACGAAAGCCTAATCAAGTTCTAAACTTGATCGTCGTAAGCCATGAACAATCTTAGATCTATGGTTCAATGGTAATTTCCGAAATCGATATCAAATATCGCTCCCACTATAAGTTATAGGATAATTTTCTTCGATAAGAAACATAAGAACCATTAAGTATCAATACTTTGTAAATGATTCTGACATCATATTGTACTTATACGAAAGTTATCCAAGGTCATTTCATCTTATTAACTATGTAGTTCCATCACAATTTATCACTCTCACATTTGACTTCACCAAGTCAAGATCGTCAACATCCAATATCAACCACTAAGTAACAAAACAATTTTATTACTCGGGATCGTAGAAAAGATATTCTATCAAATAGAATATAATATAATATTGAATACAATAAATGATAAACCTTTCACTCGCACCTCTGAGGCACAAGTACTTTCAATATATATATTATACAAAGAAAGTTTCAAATCTAAAACTTTTCAAGATTCGAATTTTCTACTATACATATCATATATGTAACTGTAGAATCGAATGGAACCTAAATTAAAGAGATGAATTAGTGTTACTGGAGCATAACCCCAAGGCATTGAAAACAATTCGGTAACACTCAATATTAACGAATCAAATCATATAAGATTCAATAACTCCCACTGACCAATTCCATCAAAAATGGAATCGCGGAAGTTTATATTGAGTAAGAATCTCATTGATTAAATAACCTTAGAACTAAATTATCTTAAATTCATGTGTTTGATCATATCAAACATCTTTGAATAATTCAAAGACTCACGATGAATTTTATAGTTTTCAAAACCTCAAATAAAATATCTTTGATCTATTCAAAATATTATATCCGAGTTTCATTAGAAAATATTGCCAGTTCTCGAACCATTCAAGACGTTCAACATGTTCACTATTAGAAACCCGTAACAAAGTCATGACAACTCATTAACTAAGTTACGGAGTAAAGAAAACTATCTAGGCAATTTCTAATTTGTTAAACAACATACATCCAATGTATTAGTTTAATAAATCGGTGGTTCAATGACAATCATCGATTAAATAAGATTTAATCACAACATGAATACAATATTCATTAAATGGAAAAGGATATGTGGTGTGTTCTTGTATCAGGCCATCCTTTACCATAAGGAACAAGCATCTAATGCTTTTATGATAAAATCTCATAACGCACAGTTTTAAGTTATTTATTTTACCGAATATTTTTCTTAATGTTTATCTTTCATCAATGACACTACTAGTTATATTAAAATATGTAACAACTTTTTATACAGAATAAGTAACTATCCAATAGTCACAAGTTCTGATATCAAATATCAAAACAATTATTAAACATTATTTTAAATAACTAGACGGGAGATCTGGTATCCAATACCTACAGTTGTCGTATTGTGAGAATCGATATTCTCTATACACAACCATGCACATCTTCTTTCTCAAGCTTTATAATTTGCGTTCAATTATTCACAACGATTGCAAATAATTGATTAGCAAACTGTGTCAGACACATGACTTCTAAAAGTCACTAAAAGCCAAGAAACATCATTAAAGATAAACAAATACTAAATGGGTTCTCTTAATGCCAGTCAAGAATCTCGAGACATGAACTGATTCGTGTCAATTCTTACTGCATAAGAAACAATTCTAACTAGAATAATATCCTAAACATATATATATTACCTAATCGTGACTTAGAAACTAAGTCATAAACCATCTTGATTTTCAAAGAAAACCGGAACAACAGTTCCCGATGGTTTCAACTAATCTAACATATCTAAGTCTACTGTCTTTCTAGAACCAATTCTAGAATTACGCAACCAAAAGTAAAGTCAGAAACCTATTCTAATAAAAGACATGCAGTGGATTAGAAGTATAAATCTATAAACAATATATAATATAAGGAAAACAAAGCAGAAAATTCCATAAAATTACGCACCGCTTGAGTTATGGATTTTTAACCCAGCAGTGTCTCCCACTACTTTACGTAATACCGTAATCCCCAACGGACAACGGGAATTCAATAATTAAATCGAATTCCATAGTGAGAGTAGGATCCCATGAATATATTTCGACTCACAGTTTTGGCACGTTCTCGCCTACGTATATTCATTAGGTAGACAACTCTTTGTCAATCACTCACCAGTGACTCCTTATTTTTGGTCCTGACCGTTTCTCGCTGTGACAGCTTTGGCACGTTCACAGGGAGGCGTATCAAGGCTACACTTGTCAATGACAATCTCAAGCTACCGGTGTAGTCCTGACAGCTTTGGCACGTTCAGGATTTCCACTTTCACTTGAATTTGTCTCTTATCATATAAGTTCTACCGGCGCAAATGAACTACCATCCGCCATAACTGCACAGCTTTGGCACGATACAATTATAGCATCAGGAAATCATTTGCATCCGCACTGACAAGGCGGACCAAGAAACATGTATCCAATACACGTTACTTTACAGCCATATTTAAAAGTGAGGATTTTCCTACGGAAGTTTTAATCTATATCAAATGCAGAATCTTAATCTAAATCATTTTCTAAACATTTCAATTCTACTTTAGAAAACATAACTTAATTTAACAATTAAATTTCTGTTACATTTTCTGTTAACATAAAACCGAAAAGTAAAGAAACATATCTAGATTTCTAGCATGTACGAACATTAAAATTGGATTATTTATCAAATATCAAGCATGAATTATGTAATGGATGAAGCATCAGACCTGCTCTGATACCATTTTTGTTGGGGTTTTGGGGTCGGGGCGCAGCGGAAGCGCGGGTCCGGGCGATATCGTATTTTAAAACTTTTTCAAAATACCGAATAAGTTTATTCAATATCTAATATGAATAATTTATTCATATATTACCTAAACCAATTTATTTAATATCTATATTAACATAAATATAGTTGAAAACTCGCGAAATTTTTACGAAAACTGTTTTTCCGCAAATTTGCCTAAAACGCGTTTTTGACTGAACCGACTACCCGACACTTATGGAAACTGCCCAGGTCAGCTCCAATAGGGTCGAGGCAGTTCACGGGCTGCCCTAACAGTGACAGAATCACTGTTTTCACAGCCGTCACCCGGTTGGCTCAAAATCCACCCGGTAACGCCGTTTTTGATCGTTTTCGCTTATTTCAAGTCGGAAACACTTTCCGGAAATTGTGCCAACTCCCAAATTACATCCAAAACATTCATAAGACATCAAATATATCCCATATTTTCCATTTTAACAAAATCAGATCAGCAAACCGAAATTACCCATTTTCAAGCTTTTAATCCAAAATTCAAAGATTAATCAAATTAATCAACACACCAAATCAAGTCAGCACACATATGAATCACTCTAGAACAATTCTAGGTATAATAAGAGTGGCTATTACACTCTAGAATGGCAACAAAGTTGTCCTACAACAATTGATTAAATTGGACAATAATTACACTAATTATTTCCAAAAACTACTTCCACATGCCATACATTTCCAATTTTATCCATCATCAACAAAAGCCCCAATTTTTCAGAATTAAAGAACCCTAGATCATATCTAGCAACTTAAGAAACAAGAAATAATTTTATAAGTCAAGGGTTTAATGAATTACCTTTAATCCACTTGATTCCAAAACTTTTTTCTTGATTTTTCTTTAATTCTTCAAGGATTTTTAAACAATTTCCAACCCATTTTTGGAGTGCTTCACGTCAATGGTGGCTTGGAGAAGAAGATGATCAAAACATTATGGTCACCAGACCATATCATATTGTAGCATTGTTAGATGTTGCCTACAATTATCACGGTTATGCATGGAAAAATCATAATGATGCACCAGAAAAACTTACGTTAAATACGGTTGCACTTAATCACAATTACTCAATATAAACCAATGTGCACGTTGAACTCCTGAAGGTTAATAATTTGACACCTACTGCCCCAAATGGTCTGTAATTTGACGGAACACTGTGATCTCTGGTTATTACTTGCATCTCCATCATAGTTTCGTGGCCGATGATTAAAATGAGTTTCAATATTATGCATGTACATCGACAAAATTTTATTGCTTCACTTATTATAACAGCTTCAGCTATTGAACCTTCAGGGCGTGCCTTGTTTTCACATATTGTTTGTAATCTCCCAAAGCTCTGCAGATATGACAACAAGTTTGCATTAAGACTAAATTCTATGCACATAAAAATGGTTACAAATTTTCTTATATAAAACTGTATATATATATATATATATATATGTAGTACCTCTCAATGGGATACATCCATCTATAATGGACAGGACCTCCATTTCTAGCTTCAGCCGGTAAATGCACAGCCAGATGTACCATGACATCAAAGAAAGCGGGTGGCAAAATTCGCTCCAGCTTGCATAGGATTATCACGATTCCTCGCTCAAGGTCGTCAATAACAGATGTGTTTAATGTCCTCTGACATAATTGTTTAAAGAAGCCACATAGATCAAGTACGACGTCGCATACATTCGGGGGGAGATAAGGTCGAATGCCAACAGGAAGGAGAATCTCAAGCAGCACATGACAATCGTGACTCTTTAATCCCGTTATTGTATCATCTCTGACCCAACGCCAATATTGTATGCATAATTATCAGGGAATTTAACCATTTTCAGCCAATCACAGAATGATTTTCTCTCCGATTGATTGAGCACATAACTAGTAGGAGGCTTAATAAACCTCGAGAGGCGACTTGTAAATGCAATTCACTGCGAATTCTAAGATCTTGTAGGTCCAATCTAGCATTTACAGTGTCTTTTGTCTTACCCAGAATATTGAATAGTGTACCCACTAACTCTCACAAATATTTTTCTCTATATGCATTACATCCAAATATGTCGCAAACTCAGAGTCCCCAATATTCTAACTCAAAGAAAATACTCTTTCTGTCCAATTCAACTCTTCAGGTAACCGTTTTCGATTTTTATCTCTATTATTAGGATGTTTACCTGGTGTGCTGTCTTTGAGATGTTGATGTTGGCAAAGTATGTCAAATGCAGACAATCGACTGGGCTACTCTGAGGTTCATGTTGCCCGTTAAATAATTTACTCCCCCGCCAGGATGACTCGACTCAGAAATCTCTTGTGCCCCGTGTATCCGATTTTATTCCGTAATCGTTGCGAGGTGTTGACCCGCACAAACTGGGGACATGTCATGTATCCCTTAGTGCTCCATCCAATAATGAACCATAGGCTGGAAAATCATTAATGGTCCATAATAATGCGGCATGCATCTGAAAATACTGCTCTGAAGCTGCATCATAGGTATGCACACCCACATTCCATAATGTTTGTAACTCCTCGATCAATGGTCTCAAGTAAATATTTATATCTTTACCAGGTGAACGTGGACCAGGGATAAACAATGACATAAACATGAACGGATCCTTCATACATTTCCATGGAGGTAAGTTATATGGAATGACAATAACAGGCCAGATGCTATAAGAGTTGTACATATTTCCAAATGGGTTAAAACCATCAGAGGCAAGACCTAACCTGACATTATGGGGGTCCTCAGCGAAACGGGGGTACATGTCATCAAATTCCTTCCATTCGGTTCCGTCCGCAGGATGTCTAAGTATGCCCTCCGCACCGATCCTCTTTTCATGGTGCCACATCATATCAGTCGCTGTGTGTCGTGACATGAACAATCTCTGCAGCCTGGGCGTTAAAGGGAAATATCGCAATATCTTTTGAGGCACTTTCTTCCCAATACCACGGACTTTGTACCGACTTTCACCACATATCGGACAATGTTCAAGTGATTCATACTCGGCACGAAATAATACACAATCAAACTTACAAGCATGAATGGATTCATACCCCATTCCCAGATCACGCAACATTTTCTTTGCCTCGTAGTACGACTTAGGCAATTCGCTTCCAACCGGTAACATTTGGGCAGTAACTCTAACATCATATCGATACTTTGTTGGTCATTCTGTTGATCACTTTATGTGTAATAATTTCACAACGAAATTCAAGATCGACATTCCAGCACCTTCGAACGGAATTTTTTTTTGCCTCATCAAGTAGTTCACTAAATAAATTTTGATCATTTCCACTTAACACTGGCATGTCACCACTACACTATGACCAGTTGTGGACCTTGTAAGTCATGCAAAATATCGGTGATCTCATCGTTTGCAGGTTGATTGTAACTACTGCTCCCTTCGCCGACATCAAAAAACCGTGACTGAGAATGATACTGCTCACCGTGATAAATCCACGTACGGTAAGTTGGTGATATTCCTGGCATGTATAAATGATTATGAACTTCATCTAACCGCTTCATTTTCCTATTCAAACAATTTGCACATGGACAACGAACACGACCTTCTGCATCAATGTGTTGCTTTGCGACTTCCATAAACTCAGACACTCCATTACGATATTCAACACTCAATCTATCCAGAGAGCTCATCTAATTTCTATCCATTTCAGCAGAATACCTAAATATAATAATATAATTATTAGATATCATTTTACAGTAATCAACATTACTAATTCAGTAATACTTTATTAAGCATATATATATATATATTATATATATATATATATATTATATATATATATATATATATATATATATATATATATTTGGTTGATAAATTAAATAGTTTACAAAAATTATATTTTATATTAATTAATATACTTACTCTACATATATGAATCATAAATCACTAACAAACAACATATAACAACATATATAATCATAAAAATTGAAAATAATAAAGAAATATGAAAGAAGAATTACCTTATCGGAAATTGATTACAATTTTATTGAACCTTTTTAAGAGAGATGTGAGGCTGTAGGAGAAATTCTCAGATTTCAGAGGATGAAAATGAAGAGAATGAGAGAAAAAACAAGGCGAGAAGGGTTGGTGGCAATCTGCATTTTAATCTATATTTAGCGTCGAATTGAATATTCGACACTAATTGTTGACGTTTTTAGCGTCGAAAAGGTTTTTTCGACGCTAAATATCAAAAAATTAGCGTCGAATTTAATTTAGACGCTAAAGAATCAAGGATTTGTCGGTGGAAACTTCATAAACCTTTAACGATGCTATATATTCGACGCTAAAAGTATATTTTTGGCGTCGACTCTGTTTTTTGATGCTAAAAGTGTAATATTTGGCGCCAAAAATTATTGCAATAATAGAATTATTCAGCGTCGAATATTATTCGACGCTAAAGTACTTATTTTAGCGTCGAAAAAGTTTTCGACGCTAAAACATTAATATTCTGCGTCGAAGTTTTATTTCGTCGCTAAAATATGAATTATAGCGTCGAATATTATTTCGACGCTAAAACTCAATTTTAGCGTCGAATACTGTTTCGACGCTAAATATTTGGACGCTAAAAGCCATAATTCTTGTAGTGTAGGGTCAATTTGCTAAGACTTCTTAAGTGTTGGAATTGATGAAGGTGTAGTTAGAGAATAAGACAGCAGCCCATAATAGAGACCTATCACCACTTATTACTACTCAATCAGAACTTTCAGTGGCCAAAGAGAAGTTGGCCAAGTGGAATTCGAAATTCAAACCTGAGCATCGACCTATCTTCAGCTACTGGTGAAAGAGATGAACTTCGTTCCGAAGTTTCTAAGGTTCAGCAGGTGAGGTTTCTAGTTCTCAGTCTCTCATTCTCTTTTGTTCCAGCCTTGTCTTTTTTCTTACGTGTCATCTCCTTGTATGACCTGGTATAATTTCAGAAGGGCGTGATATGTCCCTTAATTTGCACTCTGTCCTGACCATAGAAGTTTTTAAGTTGAAGGAGTAGCTTCAGGGTGAGGATGACCGCTGCCAGGATGAACCCAAGCATCGCTTTTCCCAATCCCATGCTCGATACACTGCCTTTAACTAGATGAACAGTGTAAGAGCTATCGTCTTGGCTGGGAAGATCGCGAAAAAGACCCTGCAGACAGAACCTATCTGGGAGGTCTTGATGATTTCGACTTGGCCGTTGGTGTCGTGGATAAAAACTATGATCCAGAATACTACATCTAGCGTCGGGGTCTCCGAATCAATTTCTTAGATGATGACGAGGGTGAACCTGAGGAAATTCTTGGCCTTCAAAATGCAGCAGAACCTTTGGGCACTGCCTCTTATTTTCAGACTGATGTAGATCTCGACCTAGCCTATATTGGAGCTGATTCCCCTTTGGATGTTTCTGCACTGGCCGTTCAGAAGGTTGGCTCTGCCTCTAGCTGGTCTTATTCAGAGGGTTCTCCTCTTTTAACGCTCCAGGCTCTTTCGCTCCTCTGGATCTGCCAGCATTGCTATGGAGTTTTCCTCAGCTGTTTTGCCGGCCGTCGTGCTATCTTCAGACGACGCATCCACTTCTTCGATAGGTTCTGATTCTTTTCAAAGATCTCAATAATTCATTAATATAATGTATTTGTCCTCAAGTCCTTCCCTTTTTTTATATGTAGTGTAAATTATAATTTTTTTTTGTATCAATAAAAAAAGTATTTCTCTTTCAAACCCTTCTAGCTTCGAAATTGATTTATGTAAGAAATCAGGTTATGGCATCAAATCCTTGAGAAGGTTGCACACACTCTAGTGATCCATGTTGAGTAGATTCGATTGGAGGATCAAGACACTCATACTCAGAAGTTCGTCTTCAGTAGTAGGGTGTTAGAGTACATGTCTTGGAAGGGCCGTCAGCCTCATGAGACTGGTGGATTGGGTCATCTTCGCATCGAAAGTTATGGTCGGCGTTGGGGGGCTAAATTCAAGGGAGGCCCTAATTCTTTTGTTCAAGATTTAGCAGACTGTCTCGGCATCTCATGGCATGCAAATTTTTACCCTTCTAAACCTTCCGAAGGCATCCCATTCTTTCTTGACTATTACACGAATTTCGAGAAGTTTCTTCCCCTTAGTGTTGCTCGAAGTGTATAGGACCCATCAGATTCAGAGGCCCATCCTAGTTGTATATCATTCTGGGGACTCCAAATTTTATTTAGAGTCTGACCGGGGTCATGAGAGGAGTGGTAAAGGCTGGTACTCTTAGGGATATTGGGATTTGGGGGCAGAGGCTAAGGCTCACCAGATGAAGCACCATTCTGCTGCTGAGTTTTGGCAAGAAAGTCCTGTGTCATTGCCAAAGAGATTTCGAAGGAGGGACCCTTGAGCCGAGTTTCCTATAAGGATTTTGAGGATGCCCAAAGCCAGATTCCCAGGAGATGGAGATGAACCCATTTGTTTTTTGTGTTTTGATGGATTTTTCCTTGTATTTTGTAAAGATTTGTATTTTTAATTCACGATCATTGTATAATATAACATTTATTTTCACGCTGAATTTGGATATTCGTTGTGTTTCGAATTTGTGTATTTTGGGTTGTTTCTCTTGCCAGACCTTGACCTGTTAAGTTCTGACTTTCTAGGCTGATAGGTTTTCTACCCTTTCATCAGGTTCTTTATGTAGTTGCCTTTACTTGTCAGGCTTGGATGTTTTTTTTTCCTACCATTCGTCAGACCCTTGTAAGTTGTTCCTCTTTAGGTCCGACGTTCGGGATTTTTATACTTTGATGGGTTTTTTGCCATAAACCTTAGTCTTCCAGATATTTATTTTCTCATCAAACCCATATAGGTTTATCTATATGGGTCTGATGTTTTGGATCTTGCCCTAATGGGCTTTTCTGCCATTCATCAGGTGTAGGATTTTTAGGGTTTGACGGGTAGCTCTGCTGCTTGTCTTATTGCCCTTAGGTAGTGGCAGGTTTTTCTAAAATACGTCTGACCATTGTTTATCACAGATATGTTTATCTATAAACTTATTGTAAAGTAAAAATTGGCCTTGCAAATAATAATAATGTTTCATTTAAATTGATAGAATATGAGAAGTACGATATCATTACACATAGTATATTTTAAGCATATGCGCATTTCATGTTTTTGGCACTGCTTTTCTGTTTCTTGCATTCAGTAGCTTGTAGGTTCCTTTCCATATGTCCTTATTGATTTAGAATGGGCCTTCTAATGTTCTCATAGCTTTCTTTCTTGTTGGACCTCTGGGATCTTTCTGAGCACCCATTCTTCCTCCTTGAAACTTTCGACTTTCACTTTTTTTTTTATTGAAGTATGATCTAGCCTTCTGTTGACATGCTGCCCTCTTGATTTGTGCACAGTCTTTGACCTCTTCTAGTAGGTCTAAGTCTCTCACTATTGTCATTAGTTTTCCCGTTCATGCTCTGCAACCAAGGTCCTCAACGTGGGCAACCCAGCCTCTGTTGGTATCATTGCTTCTGACCCATACTTTAGGGAGAACAGTGTTTCCCATGTTACCTTATTTTGGGTGGTCCTCTGCGCCCATAGCACTTTGGGTAATTCCTCCAGCCAACCACCTTACTTGTCATCCAGGATACGCTTGAGGTTGTTGACAATAACCTTGTTTGTAGCCTCTTCCATATCATTAGCTTGCGGGTAGTATGTTAGTGAGAAGTAGAGCTTGAACTCATATTGCTCGCAAAACTCGGTGATCCTGGGGTTATTGAATTGAGTGTTGTCCATTGTCATGGCTCTGGAGATGCCAAATCAGTAAATTATGTATTTTCAGATGAAATCAACTATATGGCTCCGAGTGACCTTGGTGTATGGTTCGGCTTCCAGCCTGTTGGTGAAATAACCAGTTGCCACCAGAATGAAGCAGTTTCATCTTTTAGCCACTTGAAGCTTTCCAATGATATCCAAGCCCCATCGAGTAAAGGGCCGGAGGATGACTATAAAATTCAGCATTTTAGAAGATTGGTGTAGCATAGATGTGTGCTTCTGACATTTCTGACACCTTCGTGCAAAATCTTTTGAGCTCTTCATTAGGTTAGCCAGTAATACTCGACGGTGAGGATCCGATGTGCTAATCTTCTTCCTTCCGTACGATTTCCGCATGCTCCAGCTTGCACTTGATGCAATACATAATCCTGATCTTATTCCCTGACACATCGTAGGAGTGACCCATCGAATGACCTTCTGAATAATTCTCCCTCTTTCATGGTGTATCTTACTGCCTTCATTTTGAACTTTCGAGCCTATCATATGTCCTGGGGGTGAGTGTTATTTTCTAAGTAGTTTCTGATCGGGTCTACCCAGCTGCTGGAGCCTCCTTCGATCATCAGTGCATCTTCTAACTCTGATCCCCTGGTTTCTGATCCGTCTGGTCCTACCAAATTCCAGTGTGAAAGTTTAGGGTATGACGCGGGGGACTTTGACCTGTTACACTCTAAAATTCTCAACTTCTAAATTTCACGGATGGAAATCTAGTTTTCCCTGCAATGTTCTCATACTACTGTTTTCCTCGCTAGACCATTAGCTCTTGCATTTAACTCTCTTCTGATGGTCTGTACCTCAACCCTCATGAACTTCTTTAGAGCTTCCTTTACTCTTCTCACATATTCGTGCGTTCTAGAGCGCTTTAAACCTCTCATTTAGATGTCTTGACTCGTGTTCAAAATCAAGGTTCACCTTTAGCACTTGCATTATAAGCTTGGTGGCTAACCCCAACCCGTGAATCAAAACCTCATATTTAGCCTCATTTTTAGTGGAAGCATCTCAGAATCTAATGGCCTTTTCTATAATTACTCCTGAGTCAGACTGACCGGTGCGTAAACACACACGTATAACGCAAGCGCATTTATCGTTCAAGTAGTATAAAAAGTATCGATCTCACGAGGACTTAAGACCTTTGCTATTAATTTTTTATGAGGTCAAATGTTTACAAGTATCTAATAGATTGATTGTTTGATTGGGTGGTGACTTTAAAACTTAAAACAAGTAAATAAAATTTCTTGAAAGTAGATTGAAGAAAATTCAAATTTATAAAACTATCCAGGATTTGAATCCTTCCAATATCTATTAAAGATGAAGTGGTTATCTTACAGTTGGGTAATATATTAATTTATTAACCTGTAACACTAAATTATGTAAAAGCCTCTTCCGATGGTCGATTATAAATACCCAGTATAACCCAATTGAACCATATGTCTATGTCAACCAAATTACTTGGATTCATTAAGTTTAAGTTCCAATTATGGCTACCCCGCCCGACAGGTATATTCCTATCCTGTAAGGAGATCTATTAAAGGGTTATCTATCCTCAAGGAGATCGTGGGCTATTGAGTCTAAGGTCTTAACCTAAAATCTATTTTCCAAGTTCATTTTAAGTTTACCTAATCAATTTTATTAATGGCCAGTTAATAAAAAGTATTAAGATTAAGACTCAATAAATAAACTTTTATATTACCCAAGCTATAATCTAACCCCTTATAAACCGGTGATATTGGATTTCATCACAACCCCAGATAACTGGCTTTGTTACGACACATATTTACGAGTAGTAAAAATTTAAATAAAATAAAAGATATAAAGTAAATACTAAAAATTAAATACTGAAAAGTAAATTGCTGAAAAGTAAAAAAAAAGTAAAAAGTAAAATTAAAAAGTAAAAAGTAAAAAGTAAAAAGTAAAAAAAAAGTAAAAAGTAAAATTAAAAAGTAAAAAGTAAAAAGTAAAAAGTAAAAAATAAAAGTAAATTACTGAAAGTAATTTGCTGAAGAGTAAATTGCTGAAAAGTAAATACTGAAATTAAATAAAGTAAAAGTACAATAAAAGAAAATGATTGGGTTAGAGGATCAACTTTTATTACTACTATTTTAGATATCTTCCTTAATATAATTATTAACTTTACGTGATAATTACCAACCAGCCATAAATGCGGTATCCTGATTAAGTCAAATTAATAATTAATTACCAACCGACCAACCAGGCAGTATCCATACTTAGTCAGGTTAAAACCAATTTATAATTAATTACCAACCGGCCAATATAGCGGTATCTCATTAAGTCAAGTTTTAAATAGTTTATATATTATAATTAAGGGAGATTAATCTAAATAGCAATAATAAAAGCTTTACCTTTCACCCCAGCAAAGGGGAATTACCTCCTCATTGCTTGAAAAATAAAAACTGCAAAAGTAAAGAAAGGAAATGATTGTGCGTAAAAGTAAATTGCGGAAAGTCAAACTGAAAAATAAAGAAAAAAAGTGCGAAAGCGGAAATTAATTACTGAAAGCTGTAAATAAACAAACAAGATACAATCTTCTTATTTATTCTTTAGGAATTTCAAAGAAGAAAGTATGAATTTTACAAATGAAATGGCTTGGTATTTATAGGCAAAAATTTGCCTCCATCAAATCATCCATCAAATTCTCCACCAAATCTATTATTAATTTCTCCACTAATTACTCCACCAAATCCATTATTAATTGCTCCACTAATTCCTTATCATATTGGTGATGATTTGATAATTTTATTATTTATTTATTAATTATTTTTTTGCTTTGAAAATGACTTTAATAATTACACACAACACACTTCTGGATGGTTCATCAATTTCGGTCATGAAATCTTCAGCATTCGAATTTTTGTCTTTCAAAGTTGTAGATCTTTGAGTCTTCTTTAATCTGGCACTTGAATCAGCTCAATCCGATATCGGAGTAAAATGTTATGCCCAAAATACGACAGATGTGCAAAATGGAATTTCCAAAACTGCACTTTGTCAAAAACGCCCTTTCAAATTCCAATCTCCAAAATTAAAATATCAAGTCCAATAATTGCCCTTATTTGACCCATATTTCGTCCTAAATGATTTCATTGAGACCCGATAATATTATATCTGTAAAATAAACTAAAACACATCAAAACGTTCATCAAACCCGAGAAACTAAACAAAATATTAAGTTAAAGGGGCGGTAAATATTGATATATTTTCCGCTCATCACACCCCCAAACCTAACATTTTGCTAGTCCTCGAGCAAAACAAAAAAAATAAACTAAGCCACTTTCGTAGGGATCACAGTTGCATTTAGCGTATGCAACAAGCCTTTAAACCCCTAGGTGCCCCTAGTGGACGAGTTGTAGTCTCGTGAGGGTTTACAGCAATGATACCCACAAACATTTTACAAAAGTAAAAATGTAGTAAAACTAATGCACACAAAAGCAAAAAGACAAGAGAAAAGAGAATAAAGAAGTTAGTGACTAATCAGTGAAACTTCTACTCCAAGTTACTAGTTGTTTTGTTTCTTTCTAAACTACTGAATAAGTAAATTCTCTGATTATTTTTACCATTCTTCATATACATAGCCAACAAAATATTAAACAACTCATTTTTGCTCACAACAGTCATAAGTGCAGTTGATAAGAGAGTAATATTTTTGTCCTAAAGTTCTATTAGATTTCACACTTTTTTGCAGCAATGGAATAATTTTTTCGGATTTTTCTGATTTTTTCTTTGATTTTTTTTTATTTATAACAATATCTTCCATTTATGTAACGAGTGTTGGGTCGGTGGCTCCCAAACCAGTTGACTTTAGGGCACCAGGTGTTAAGACACCCCTAAGGACTTAATTACTCAGACTTCAGATATTTTTGCAGCATCTTTGATCCATGTAGCGAGCTTTGGGCCAGTGACTCCCAAACCAGTTGGTTTTAGGGCACTAGGTGTTAAAACACCCTTACAGACTTAATAACTCGGATCTCAGATGTTTTTTTTTTTTACTCCATTGCTTTTTTGAGATGCTTCCTCCAATTAAACTAGAGCACTGAATATTACAAACTTTTAAATTTTAGCTCATGTCTGTATGTTACTATGCATGTTGATAATACCTGTCAACTGAGCATATGAAAATCCATTTTAGTCTGTTTTACGGAGAATTACAAATTAAATAATTTAAAAGGAAATAAACAAAAATTAACTTATTTCGAAAATAGGCTTGAGATACGTCTCAGGAATGGAAACTCCTTACTCAGCTATCTCTTACCAATTTCACATTTTAGTCAAAATAAAAACAGAAACGCAAATATTTTTGTAATTTTTGAAAAATTTTCAATTTTTTTGTTTTTTTCGAAAAATTTGAACTAAAAATAAAAACAACACACAACTAAAAACAAGGTACTGATCAACTAATTTCCTCCCCCAAACCTAAATGAGATATTTTCCCCAATGTCTTAAACAGTAGAAGATGAGTTTAGAAGATAGTACCTGGTTAGCTGAAATTCTACAGGAAATTAAAGGTTAAGA
>SKCR01032972.1:0-41214 GCA_019454045.1 Zanthoxylum bungeanum
AAAATTCTAAGTTTTCTTTAATTACAACACTATAACAATTGAGTAAGATGCTTGCTTAATATAATTTGCATTCTATAAGCAATTGAAAAAACCAAGTTATTAAGCTACTTAATACTCTACAATTTTACAATAAATATTGAAATGCTTACAAATAAGCCTAATTAGCATGCATTTTGGAAAAGCAAAAGCACTCTAGAACAAGATTCAGTATATATCCCCCCCTCCCCCCCCCCCCCCCAAAATAACTTAGAGCTTTGAGCAGCAATAATTTCATGCTCCAAAGTTCATCAAAATAGATACCTAATTCTGGAATCTTCATCCAAAGTAGACTTATCATATCGAATGTGCAGATCGCATAGGCATAGCAAAGAATCATCATCATGATATTGAGATTTGAGATCTTAAACAGAAAAAAGAAATAAGAATGAAAGACCTGGTGCTGGCGGAATCATAGAGCTTGCCAGTGCTTGAGAAGATGATGACTCCAACATCCGCGTCGCACAGGATCGCTAACTCCTTCGCCTTCTTCAACAATCCACTCCTTCGCTTCGAAAAAGTCACTTGCCTGCTCGTTGAATTATCAATCCTCCGTATCATTATTTTCCCTCTCCCCATACTTCAAAATTAAAATTCAACCAAAATTTCAAAATCAAAATTTCAATCCGATCAAAATTTACAAAAACAAAATAATATTTAAAAAAAAAAAATGATATAAATAGAAACTTACTTGACAAGAAATTGCTGAGCTGATAATAGAGACAAGAGAAAATTAATCGAAGTTTTTCTTTTTTGAGAGACGTCGTTTTGGTCTTTAAGTAGCTATATAAGGAAAGTGTCGAATGAAGATGAGAAACTGCTGGTTTCAGCGTCCAAAACCACTCGTGGTTTTTTTTGAAAATGACACGTGGACCAATAGAGAGCTGAGAGAATTTAAAAAAAATTAGTTTTGTTTTAAGGTGCCGCCGTCCACCGTATAGATCTTTGACACGTGGGTATACGGATTCATATACCGTAGTTCCTATTTTGGGACTTGAAATTTTCGTTCTCTCCCTCTCTCTCTTGGTCTAGGAAAATGGGATTTTGGTTGCCCTTATTCGCAAAATGACCGTTGTGTCCCCCGAAGTTGAAATACTTCTTCTTTCAGTTGAGCACAGATGTGGCATTTGATGTGATGATGATCATTCGTCAAGTAGATAGTAAAATAGTATAATAAATTTACTTGCTACTTATGAAAATTATCATTCACACTATGGATGATAAATAACGTGTCACACTTTTTAGAATGAAATTTCAGGTTTCAATTTTCTACGGCTAACATTACTAAGAGTGAATAATAAACTTAATTAATAAATTATGCATGACAATTAATGACATCTAACTAAACAATATTGCTACACTTGCCAGTTTATTTTTTAACAGATATGGCATATTAGTAATAGCTGCCACAACTTTCTATTAATGGTAACAATTTTTTAATTATAAATTAATACAACGTTGTCGTCGTAATATATTGTTAATATTTTTCACAGCACACTTTGTGTAAAGAATTGAAATCATAAATTGTTGAAAAATAAATGAAAGAAAACAGATCGTAATATAACGCGTGAATTACACTTTCCTTAAGGTAATTATTATCCTCAATTTGGTGTTAGGTTAAGATAATATACCCTCAGGATACAACAAAGCTAACAAAATCACAGATCAACACTTCTGTGATTTCAGAGAGAATTTCAGAAAGAGTATAGAGAAAAATGAGAGATTAATGAATGTTTTTAAGGAATCATCTTTAAATAAAATTGAAAAGATGTGAACTAATAGACATATCATTTGAGAATAGATACCTTTAAATTAGAATTCCAATGGTTGTATCTGTTTAAACCAACGGTTGCACTGTTTAAGTTCAACAATCATACTTGTTTATAAATAATCAAATTAATTCAAAAAATTAATTAAAATAATTAATTCTAAAAAATAAATTAATTATTTAATATGCACGCGCCACGTTCCTTAAGTGCCCAAATGTTTATCTTTGACATATAAATATATATATATATATATATATATATTTACACTACAAAAAAAGGGTCTTTACCGTCAAAATTTTTCGATGCTAAAGTACAAAATTTTGACACTAAAGATTATTAAATGTGGACGAGAAAGACAATTAGCGTCGAAATAAAAAATTTCAACACTAAAATACAACATTTTGCGTCAAAAATATTTCGACGCTAAATCATGTATTTGGCAACGAATATTTTCGACGCCAAAAAGTTGACCTTTAGCATCGAAATATTCGACGCTAAAGGTCAACTTTTTGTTATTAAAAAATATATATTATTTTATTACCTTTAGCGTCGAATATTTCGACGCTAAAGGGTATAAAAAATTATTATTACAAATTAATTTCAAACTAATTTCATTACAAAAGTAATTAAATTTGTTATAAAAAATTATTATTACAAATTAATTTCATTACAAAAGTAATTAAATTTGTTATAAAAAAATTATAATAATGATATTTTTATTGATATAAAACTAAAATTATAAAATTTATCACAAAAAAAAAATATAAAATAATAAACAAAATGATAAAATATAATTTTCTATAAATTTTCTCCATCTTCACTTTCATATTTTTCATATTCACTTTCATTTATTTTTCATTTTCTTCACTGTCTTCATTTTCACCATTTCTTCATCTTCATATTCCCCTACAAAAATAAATAAATAAATATTAGATGTTAATATAAAATATAAAAAATCAAACAAAACACTTCAGAAAAAAATAATTTTAGAGAAAAAATAAGAGTATGAGAGAAAGAAAGTGAGGATAGGAGAAATGAAAGAGTAAATGAATTTATAGGAAAAAAACCTTTAGCGACGAAATAGTTCGTCACTAAATGTCCTCAAATAGCGAGAATTTTTTCCGCCAAAATTTTGATCTTTATCATCGAAATTTTGACTTTTAGCTTCGAAAATTCATCGCTAAATATCATAAATTTAAATCCAATTTTATTAGGAGATAAATTCAAAATTTAGAAAGCGAGAATTAAAAATTCAAATTTATCATTTAGCGTCGAAATATTTGACTTTTAGCATCGAAAATTCGTCGCTAAATGTCAAAACTTTAAATCTAATTTTATTAAGAGATAAATTCAAATTTTAAAAAGCGGGAATTTGAAAATTTGAAAATTAACCTTTAGCATCGAAATTTTGACTTTTAGCGTCGAAAATTCGTCGCTAAATATTAAAAATTTAAATCTAATTTTATTAGGCGATAAATTCAAATTTTAGAAGGGGGAATTCGAAAAATTTAAAATTAACCTTTACCGTCGAAATTTAGATTCGACGCTAAAGGGTGGAACTTTTAGCGTCGAAATTTAAATTTCACGTTAAAGGGTGGACCCTTTAGCATCCAAAAATTTTTTGACGTTAAATGAAAGAGCCTTTAGCGACGACATAGAAATTCGACGCTAAAGCGTCAACCCTTTAGCGTCAAACAATTATTTCGACGCTAAAAGATAAACCTTTCGACGCTAAAGGGTTGACCCTTTAGCGTCGAATCTAGTATTCGACGCTGAAGTGTTATATTTTAGCGTCAAAATTTAAATTCAACGCTAAAGAATTTATTGGCGTCGAAAAAAATTTCGTCGTTAAATGTTTGGACGCTAAAGGTCCATTTTGTTGTAGTGATATATATATATATATAGAGAGAGAGAGTCAATTATTGACCCAATGCAAATGTCAAATATTTTCCCTCCAAATATTTCATTTTCCAATTTTAAACTATAAAGTATTTAATGTTCCAATGTGGTCATGTGGGATTACAAAAATATTACAATCTACTACAATATAAATTGTCAATAAAAAAAAAATTACTAATGGACAAAAAGATTATTAGTTGATGTTATTAAATGGGTTAAGCTGTCAAATTTAATTATAGAAATATTAAATTTTGACTTCCGTTTAAAATTTAATATTATAAATTCAATTTTAATGTTCGGTATCAGTATTGAGATACTTTTAGATGTACCCTACCAAAAATAAGTTCAAGGGGAATGTCATGGGGCACATTCGCGATCGTTGGGTCGCGATCCACTGGTTGCAATTTAAAGAGAAATAAATATATATATTTTTTAAGAAATTGCGACTTAGCAGCGGCAATGTGGGCCAATTGCAGGTGTTTGCTATAAAATTTATTCCTTTAGTTTTTTTTTATAGGTCCATCTACATTTCCTCTAAGGGTATTTGATTCCATTGGTTTAAATATACAACTTTTACTATTGACATATAATTTTTATCATTAAACATGTAAATTCTGCCAATAAACATAAAATTTTTCAAAATATGAAATTAATTACATGTTTATTGATAGACTTTATATGTTTAATGATTTAAATTTTATGTTAAATGTTCGGAATAATATGTTTGTACTCAAGGTGACCTTCTTTTATAGGTAATTTGAATAAAAAGCAGATTTTCTAATTTAGTTGAAGTCAAATCAATCCTAAAAAAATGTAGGTTAATAATCGTGGCTGTCATTTCGTACCATGCATGATGTCTCCCCTAATCAAGACAATCTCGTCATTTTGTAAAATCTCAAGGATCTATTGGTATTTCAACTTAAAATGGAACGATATGCATCACAAGTGGCAAAGCTTCGCGGGCGATACAGCCACGTGAAACACAACGCAGGTAAAAAATGGAAAGGGCAACTCCTTTTTCTTATTCCGGTTCTTTTAAGGCTACCGAATTAGGAAATTCGACCACTAATTATTGCAGGCTTTTCCTACAGTACATGCCTACATGCCATACATACATACACGTTGTTCACAATCAAAAATTACAAAGATTAAATGACATTAGAAGAAACATTAAAGATGACATCGCCCGATCAGATCATAAACGAAACACTTTTTGAATGAAAGAGGTCAGGACGCCTAATCGGCTTGATGAACAAATCGTCTAATCGGCTAGGCAGCCAAATCGCCAAGCCAATCAGGGAATAATAGAACTATGGAGCAGTTACATAAACGTGATCTAATAGTTGAAAAAATAGGGACACGTTTCCAACAGTTATCACAATTAATAAACCTACGTGAAGCACGATCGTAGCAGTTATCATTGGTGGCAAGTCATAATAAGGAGCACAGCCTAGCAATTACCACACGACCGAGCAGTTACTAGAGGTTGGAGGCACGACTGGAGCAGTTGTCGTAGCTGACAGATGAAGAAACAAGAAGTTGCAGAACATGGGTTCCACTGCTCAAGCGATTATCGAACAATTATTTGCACTATTATATAAGCTCAAAGTCGAGTCTAAAGAAAGGATCACGAAAAACCAAAAGACTCTTATGAGCAAATGTAATTTTCCATTCTAGATCAATTAACTAGGATTCTGTGCTTGTGCCACTTGGAGGCATCCCTTAATGAAATCAATCACCCTTTTTGGGATTTTTTTTTCAAGAGGTTTGAACCTTACACGCCATTTTTTTGCAGACCAAAAATTTATATGGTCAATAATTTTTGGCGACCATAATAGGAAAATTGGTGGAAGGAAATTGAGATGTCTATGAAAAAGAATACTCAAAGTAGATCAAGTACAAAGGAAGTGAGATTTCACTTAAGATATGGATGAATATGTTAGACTTCAGAACAATCATAATATAGATAAATTTATTTCAACCATAACTTGGCATTATGAAAACATGGCCAAACAGATGAGTGCGTTAATTGACCTAATGACAATGTACCTGGGTATGGGTGCATTCTCACAAGGATGTACTATACCTCATAGCGTGTTACCTATGGGGATAACAATTACCAAAATCATTTTCAACTTAATATGCGATCTATGATTGAGGGTCAGAACGCTGGACCAAGTAAGGACATACCATCAAGAGGGGAATCTATCGTAGGAGCACCCCGTGGAGGAATGCCTCATATTGGTAATGGTTAAAGTTTAGGACTAAATGGTAGGAATCCACTGTTGGAATTCTCTAAGCATCCCAAGATCATGTCAAGCAATGAAAATACAAAGTGAATACATCAAAGGAGGTGCGGAATACTCACAATGATCGGTTGAGACGATGCGGTGAAGACAAAAAACATTCTGCCCTCCTCCATGAAGCTCGGCAGTGAGCTACTTTCCCTCTCCAAGATTCGGCCATTGATGTCCTTCATCAAGCTCCAAGCTTTCGAATGGTATTCCAAGCCCACAGGTGGGTTTCCCTATCACCTACGCATGACCCAAAAGTGTGCTAGCACCTTTGATTTTTGCCACAAATATCAATCTATTGCTTCTCTTCATTCTCGGCAGTAACAGAACCAGAAGAAAGAAAACAGCAGCCCCTTGGGCGTAGGTGGAGAGAGGAGAAAAAGAAAATTGAGAGAGATGTGTGTTAAGTGTTTGGTATATCATTTTTGTGTATCTAATACACAATATTTAATTTTCAAAAATCAAATAAAATGATTTTCCAAATGCAAAAAGTCAAGGCAATTAAAGCCTTGCCAACCATTTCCATCAATCACATCAATCAATCAAATCAAGTGACAAGTGGTCACATCACTCAAAGTGACTAATGATTTGACGCTTGATGCGACTAGTGATTTGACGCTTGATTTGACTTGCATGCCGCACTCGAATCCCAGATAAAATATCTCCGCAATTAATCCCAGATTAATTTTCTCTCTCATCGAATTAATCCCAGATTAATTAAAGTGCGAGTCATACGTCATCGGTGAATCTTCGGGAAGCGACCCATGAGATCCCTGGATATGTTGGCAGTAATTCGGTCGTCGGACTATCCGAACACGTAAGTACCTAGTACTACGTTTATACCGATTTACAAGACAAGGTTGGCTTCTAGCAAAGCGCCATGCCTACCCAATTCTCCAGAAATATGCTTACAGGAATAAGCGATCTATATCAGGCATAGTATACGTAGTATTGCGTATTTCGATCCAGTATCGGATGTCACGTGCTAGGCCTGGGGCTGGAATTGTGTCTGCCCCGTACGAAGCACATGTCGGATCTCTGGTAACTAGTCTCTATAATCGGATAAACATGACCTTGTCATTTTATCCCAATGACTGCAGTACATAAGAGAACCAGTACCGTATCCTACGTGACCATCATCTCCATATGACTGGAGTGATACTTCCGTCTTGACATCACACCCAACACACTACGATTCTCAATATACCCAGCAGAGGCTTACACATAACCTGTTAAAGCCCTGGACGACCAAAACCAAAGTATATTGATTGTCGCAAGTATTAGCGGTGCAAGTATCAGGTTAAGACCAAATACACCTACCCTGATTTCGGACTTCCATAGACACATAATCATACTACCAATGGAATTCCGAGGGGGTCTATCCAGAGCGAAGCTGTTTCCCGTACCATCTGTAAAACACAACCTCCTATTACACTTGCATGAGTATCCTATACCCAAATATATGAGAACTATGCCGTTGTGCCCTCACAAACGCGCACAAATGTAATACTAGTCTTTTACGCATTATCGATGTCCAATCTCGATAATACTCTGACTAGAGATATTTAATGATTTATCCTTCGTGGACTGATACTGTCTCATATCATTCTCAATCCAGGAACAAATCATAGGGACCTCCTATCATTTATACATCTTGGTGACCTAATCACAAATGATAAGAGAGCAATCTCCTTTGTCACATAGTTAATTTGTACAACAACACCATGATCTGTACAAACAGTGACGCTATGGGTCATAACTGTCCAACATCCACTAGTTAACGTGATCCAGCGTGAAGGAATATTGCCCCAATGTCCACAAGGGCAAGGCCAATATAATAGTCTACCCATTTGTGGGCCTCAACCACCAACCGGAGTGCCATTCGATGGCAACGCCATATTAAGAAAACAAATGGCCGAGATTATATAGAACCAATTCGGGTTCGAGGTGAGACCGATACGAACTAGATACAAAAAGCCTTATCCTGATTGGATTGATATGGCTTACACTTGGCCAAAGAATTACAAGATACCTGAGTTTTCCTTGTTCCCTGGATCAAAGGAAATTTTTTATTGTGGAACATATATGGAGGGAGGTTCACTCTCCAAGGTGGTGTGGTAAACTATTTTCACAAGTTAAGGATATTCTATAGTTCTTTATTAGGAATGGTTTTTCATGGTTTATTAATTTGCCACCAAACTCAGTAGAAAATTGATATCAAATGGAATAACTTTTTCACTCTTAATTTTACAAGATTAAGATGAAGATCACCTTATCCGACTTAGGAAACCTAAGACAGTTACCAAATGAATATGCCAAAACTTTCTTGGAAAGGTTTAGCACAACAAGAAGTAGATGCTTCACACCTCTGCCAAAAAATGAATTCATGAAAATCATTCAGAATTTTCTATACTTTGATCTGAAAAAGAAGTTTTAGAACAGAGAGTTTTCGAACCTTTTCCAGCTTACCACCAATGTAATTAGATATGATTGACTATTAAGAGAAGAGAAGCAAATGAAAAATTCAAGTGAAGACACTTATTATTAGGACATTAATTATGCGTTGAGCGATGTGGAGGCTAAAAAGAATCCGACCAAACTGTGTTTGATTGAATTAGTCGAAATGATGTCCCGTGTATATAGAAATTTGCCTGAGTCATAGATGAGAGTTAAAAACGACAGTTCAATTCAAGAGAGTAAGAAAGTTAGAACATTTTCGATCGATGTGACTAAAACGAACGCTATATTTGACTAGTAACATAAAGACAGGCAAATTAAGTTGAGCGATCGACATTGATTGCCAGATTGTAGGACACAGAAATCGGCGACGCTGTTCCAGGCTTGCGGCCCGGTCGGGAGTACGGAATAGCCCGCGGGGGAACTAAACCGGAGAAATAACATGGAGTCGCCACCCGGTGTGAACCGGGAAAATGATTTAAGGCCGCACTCACCCCTCGCAAGGGAAGACCTCGAACTGTTGGGTTCGAAATGGTCCATTACTTATGACACTTGTAATGAAATGATTTGTGCAATAATTTAATCGAATCTACCTAACATATGCTTCCGAGAGTATTCTACTTCTAAGTTCACATGCATGAAAATAAATTGGAATAACGGCAGGCATATAATTTCATAAACATATTAAATCGATAAACATGGCAATACGAGTAAAACATAAATATATGAGAGACATAATTAAGTTTCTAGTGCGAAAGAAACAATCATGAAAGTGATCATGTATGAGAATTTAATGGGAGAAACAAGAATGCATGAAATGGGATGTAACAGGTGAAAGCTCGTTCGTGGAGTATTTGATAACGCGTTCGAATGGAGAAGGTCCAAGAGCATGCATTCGAGGTGCGTTCTTGGACGCGTTGGAATGGGATAAGACCTGATGCATGATAAAGCAGAAAATATGCGCGTTCATATAGCGTTCGTAAACGAATTCGAACGGGGGAGGGCCGAGAGCATGCGTTCGAGATACGTTCTTGGACCCGTTCAAACGGGATAAGACCTGATGTATGATAAAGCAGAAAATATGCGCGTTCGAGTAGCGTTCGTAAACGCGTTCAAACGGGGAGGGCCGAGAGCATGCGTTCGAGTTGCGTTCTTGGACGCGTTCGAACGGACAAGGGCCGATAATATGCATTCGAGGTGCGTTCTTAGACGCGTTCGAACGGGATTACAAAAGAAAGGGAATTTATGGCGACATGGACACATATACGAAGGAACAAATACATAATATGGGACCTCATACGCCCAATTGAACATACTTACATCCAATCAAACATACTTCATATGGCGCGACAAGACATCGTGGTAAAGGTAGCCTTTAGGCGTTTCCCTCGAATAGAGGACCTTTAATCCACCCTAGTCAAACCCATGCGCGTCAAGTAATCATATGTGAATAGCAAAGTAATGATATTGGACATTGGATACCCGATTGAACACATCTCACGTTCAATAAAGCATGCCTCATCCGGCGCGGCAAAACGTTGTGGTAAAGGTAGCCTTTAGGCATTTCCATTGAATAGAGGACCTTTAAACCAACTTAGTTAAGCCCATGCGCATCAAGCAATGATATGCGGATAACAAAGTAACGATATATGATATTGGATGTCCGATTGAACAAATCTCACGTTCAATCGAACATGCCTCATCCGGCGCGGTAAGACATTGTGATAAAGGTAGCCTTTGGGTGTTTCCCTCGGATAGAGGACCTTTAATCCACCTTAGTCAAGCCCATGCGCATTATGACTATCAATACGTAAATAAATAAAACAACCACATGTGGAAAATGGATGACGGTATTACAAGCAATAAATGAACGGAAACTAAATAATAAGACGAAACATGCATTTCAAAGTTTCTCGAGTGGTACGTGGAGTTGTTTCCCAAGTACAGACCGCACTACCATCCATTCGGATTCGGCTACGGAATTTACGTCTGGGTTTCCATCCGATATACCCCAAGAGAGAACACATATTCCATTCATTCAATGACCACAACATGTATCAACAAATGACTCTCATGCAAAGGAATTCTAATAAACAAAAGAAAGATGAGAATAAATAAGAATGGTGCCCTCAGGTCTAACCTCTTAGGTCGTCTCTCGAAAGTGCGTTACACGGCCGTTGGAAGGATTGATGCTCCGCAGCTCCTCCGGTTCACTGGTCCACTGCTTTCGTTCATTGCCTCGTTGTTTTAGAGTTGTCGTTTCCTCTGTTTTGCTGCTGTCTCTCATGGTTTTAAGGAGAAAGAGGGTTGGTTTTTTCTCGACTGTTTTAAGTGCAGTTTTTGGTGTAGTTTCGGTGGTGGTTAATGACTGACTTTCTCTTCTTCTTTTTGTGAATGTACTAGGGTTCTTTCTTCTTTTCTGTGTGTGTGTTTTATGAGATGATCTAAGGTGTTTGTTTTTGGAGAGCTTGGGTGCTAATGCTTTGCAGAATTCTGTGTGATTTTCGTGGATGTGCCCCAGTGAAAGGTTGGTTTATGGGATCAGTCCGTCCAATTAGATGTTGCAATCTTGTGTCTTTTTATAATGGTTTGCTAGGGTTTCTAGGTAAGGAAGGGAATCCTAAAAAAAAGGGAAGTGTTTTGATTGGTTTGTGAAAGGAAGAGATGTGTTTAATTTAGGGAGTGAATATCTTAATTGGTGTTTGATTAGGGAATGGATTTGATTAGATTAGGAATGGATTTGATCTAATTAATTTAGTTTAATTTGTGACATGTATTTTAAATATTTTAATTATTTTTTGAATGGGTTTTGGTGGGCTAATTGGGCTTGGGCGTGAGGCTAGCAGCAAAACCAGAAGTACCGACACCGTTCGAACGCCGATTTGAACGCTACACGAACGCCCACAATCTGCTTGACGCTCGAACGTTCTCACGAACGCAGCACGAACACGAAAGCAATGAACATGTGAATTGAATCTGATGACATACTTATTCTGAATTTCCCATTCCGACATTCGTTTCCCGCGACTTCCGCAACCTAAAGAGTAGTGCCTCCGTACGAGACTTATCATCGGGACTTATATGTAAAAGTACAGTGCCTACACAAACCCTGAACATATTAAATGTAAAAATATTATAAATGACCTCATGTATGGTTACTGTAGACATTGCATTTTTACGGAGAGCCCGATGATGAGTCTCTTACCGAGGCACTACATGAAGTTTGGAAAATTACAAGGATAAATATTGGAAGGGAAGAGAACTCCAGAGAATTTCGAAAAATAGCCAAATATATATTGAGTTTGGCCGGATATATACAGATGTCTGGTTGGATATATATTGAGTTTGGCCAGATATATAAAGATCACCAGATTCGTTGTCCAATCATTCTGAGATGATTACATGATTAATGAAAATTGATTTATATCTACCGGACATAGATTAAGTTGTCAGCGAGTGTGGAGGTTTTCAATTATACTAAAATCACATGATCTAACTAATGTCCGGCCAAACATTGTTCTCAAATAAATATATGTTCGAACATAGATAAAGATGTCGCTGATAATGCAGATTAACAATCACTGGAATAAGAGAGGTGACTTGATTTCCCTTACCCTTTTAAATCACAATTCAGACACTATAAATTATTCACAAATGGGGTATTGGAGAGAGCTTTTGGAGGCTAACAAAAAACAATTCATAAAAACTCACAATCCAGACAAATGAGGAAAAAGTGAGAAAATCCAACGGGTTCCTTGGAGTTCTCTCATTCTAGTAAATAATCCAGCTACTCTCTGATTTTCAGAGACGCTTTCCGAGCCAACTACACCTAAAGTATGACCTGAGGGCTCCCTAATCTATATTTCCATCGTATTTTGCATCTTTATTTTTTTTGTTCTTATACAGTATCAACAATAGGACTTGATATAGATCCATCCATACATGCACAATCTATTTATAAAATGTCTGGAAAAATCTAAAATATCCGGCCAAGCTTCTCGAAAGATAGGTCGAGAGAATATGTACATATTATTCTATTATCCATATGACCATGTTGCGTTATTATTATTTTCATTATTTTATTACTATTGTCTATATTTTATAGTCGTTTTATTATTACCATGTTATTACTACTTCGTTATTACTATTGTTATGCATGATTCCATATTTTTATCTTTTTAGTTTACGCAGTATATCTGGCCAGACATGAGATAAGCTCGGTCGAACATTAATGATATGAAATATGTCCGGCTAGGCTTCTCTGAAGCCAAGCCGATAAGATATGTACTATATTATGTTTAATTAATATTTTTTTATAGCTCTAATAATTTTTGGATGTTTATGACGATCAGTATTGCTCTTTTATCATTTTTATTATTAATGATTGCATTTATGTATGCTTTAAATTGTTATTGCGTGATGTTGCATTCCAAGAAATATCTATACCTCTTTCAAACCTGAATATTATACTGGCATCAGTAAGGGACCATAACCTAAATGGGTTTAAAGTCGGCCCTTGCGAGGGGTGTAGTACGGCCTTAAATCATTCACAGTGTTTCATACTGGATGACGACTCCATTCTCTGGGTAGTCCCCATTGGGTTATCCGTACTCTCTAAGGGCTGCGAACCCGATATAGTAATGGTCACCGGTATCATAGACATAGTGGTAAACCCCGATTCACTCCTATAGTCACATTCGACTAACAATTGTCTCGTATTTCAAACCGTATTGCGGGATGAAATCGTGTCAGAAGGGATAATGCTCGAGAGTAAAGAGAAAATGGTTGTGGAAGAAAACCCCTTTCCAAGCGAGTAGAGATGAACACGATCAATCCATATTTACCAGTATAAGTTTTCCAAAGGTCAAACTGGTGCTAGACGAAGAAGGAGATTATCAGAGTCCTAAGGTTTTTGGGTGATTAGGTCATAATGAGGCAGGAAGCAATCAAGACAGTTTATGAATTGTTGTCAAAACAGCCTAAGATGGATGAAGGAATAGGAAGAGACTTGTGAAACGCGGCCCCTTCCAAGTAGGCTGCCAAGAGTATGGAAGCATAATACATTTGCACCAAGGTTCTACGGGGAACACTCAAATTATATCCATAGCATCATAACTTTCAGACTGTAATTTCTCAAGTCCAATGTATGACATTCATATTATTAAAAGAATGGGAGAATCATTCCTATTGATGAGATGACGAGGACACAACTAAGAAGGCATCAGAAACATTATGGCTGAATGATGCCCAGAAGTATGAGATAACTCACCCTAAAGATCAAAGCGAGTCTAATACCCCGACTAATAAAATTACCAAAAATGGCAACAAAACAGTAGGGAAGAAGCCTGAAGACCCCACCACAGAAATAGAAATGGTGAGGAAAAGTGACCTATCATTATTCAGTTTGGCATCATGCCTTCGACTGGGGCAAACCATTAGTTATTGCCCAAAGAGTTTGAACGAAAGGGAAGTGAAGCACAAGGTATGGAAGAGGATGTCTACAGTGTTAACGAATTGGAAGCAGCAGCCTTCACCTTGGAAGAAGTTGAAGAGCCTCAAGAAAATGAGATGACCGAAACTGAAGAAGAAATTGACTTGTGTACCGAAGCACGTAGGATGAAAATATCCAAAATCGACTCTTGAAGGAGTTATATGAAGTAGGTACGGACTTGGAGAGAAGATAAATGGTTTTTTCAATACTACGTGTTGTATTTTAAATCCAAATTAAGGCCGAAAGTGCCATGTTAAAAAAAAAAAGCTACATTTCGTAGAAATTTTGATAATGGGGTGTCATCTAGTAGCACGTTTCCACTGCCGCCTTTCGGTTGGGACTCAGAGGAACCCAAAGAGAGAGTGGATGATGTTTTTGACGTGTAAGCTTATACGCTTCATGAACGACATGCATCAAAGGTGAGCAAAAAAATAGAGATAAAGTGTACTAAGAGAGTAATATTTCCAAGGCCTCCGCAATAAAAGACAAAACATCTCTGACCTTTGTACATGAAGGAAACAATGAATGAAATACATGTCACCAAGGTACTAATTGATAATGAAGCAGCCATCATAATCATTTTAAAGAAGTTTGTAAAGTCTGAACTAGATCTCATCCTAACAGAAGTTGTTTTGACAAGTTTCGATAGCGAAGCCACGACTGTAAAATGGGTCATTTTATTAGACCTACAGATCAGAAGCACAACTACAACAATTGTGTTATTAATCATTGATAGAGCCACCAGCTATAATGTGCTTCTAGGACGAGATTGGATTCATGGAAGCTGGTCCATACCTTGTTCCCTCCACTAATTCTTAGTCTTTTGTAACAAAAAAGATGAAGCCGAAGTAGTACATGCAGATACTAGGCCCTTCATAGCGAAAATGAATTCTACAAAATATTATATGTATGAAGGCAACTATGGACTAGTCAGAATGATGAAAGAATGAGAAGATGCTCTGTCATGGCACAAATTGATGAATTGTGTTCTACCGAATTCCTAACAGACTTATTCGCATGGATGAGGTCAAATATAGTGGCCTTTGAGGAGTCAATATTTGGCCGAATATCTATCAGAGCAAATAATGATAGCAAAGAAACCTGAGGAATGTGCCACGTTTGCGGCAATCAAAGCCAAATTTATGGCTTATTTCAAGGGCATGAGTTAGAGCCTTGTAATCAGGCCACGATTTCGGCCTTGAAGGGGAAATTTATGGCACAGCAGGTGGAGTGCCAGAATGAAGAAGTAATATATGGGATTGACTGTCTCAAGGAAGGCGGCTGTGGAGGGTGTGTTGAAAACTTGGGGGTAAGCTGGATAAACATCATAAGATAGGCTCCCCAAAAGCACAATATCCATTAGAATAAGTCAATCTCGGAAATGAGAGGGAAAATCATCCAACCTATATTAGTCAAATGTTAGATACATAGGTACGCAAGAAACTTATTTCTGTTCTAAAAGAATATAGAGAATGTTTTTGCATAGGAATATGAAAAAATGCTCGGCTTAGATTGAGACTTAGTATAACACAAACTACCTATTAAACCGAATTATAACCTCTTAAACAACCACCTAAAAGATTTGCTCTAAATATTTTGCCTGAACTCAAAAAATAAATTGAACGTTTATTAGTGGTAAAATTTATTAGAACAACCATATATGTAAAATGATTGTCTAATATTGTCTCATTTATGAAAAAGAATGGCAAACCAAGAATATGCATCGATTTTCGAAATTTAAACTTAGCGCCATCTAAAAAGAGTATCATATGCCTATTGTAGATTCTTTGGGTGATTCAACCACTGGATAAAATATGTATTCCATTATAGATGTTTACTCGGGATATAATCCAATTTATATTTCTGAGGATGACATTCATAAAAAGGCCTTTAGATGCCCAAGGGCTTTAGGGTGCTTCGAACGGGTAGTCGTGCCATTCGACTTGAAAAATACCGGAGCAACGTGTGAAAGAGTCATGAACTTAATCTTCCACGATATGATCATTGATTTCATATAAGTATATGTGGACGATATAATTGTCAAATCAATGAAAATAGAAGAACACTTTGACCAGTTGAAACGTTCATTTGAGCGAATGAGAAAATTTAAGCTCAAATTAAACCCCTTGAAGTGTGCTTTTGTAGTAAGCGCATGGAATTTCTTAGGTTTCCTTGTACATCAGAGAGAGATTGAGATTGACAAGAATAAATTTATGTCCATTTTAGAGGCCAAACCCCCAAGTAATAAAAAGAAACTACAAAAGTTCTTAGGACAAGTTAATTTTTCTAAGAATATTTATTTCTAGCTGTGCTAGAAAGACTAAAGCCTTCTTACCACTATTAAGGCTTATAGATCATGACGATTTCGTCTGGAGTAAAGAACAATAAGAGGTTTTTGAAAGTTTGAAGGCCTATCTCGCAAGACCACTAGTAATGGTGTAGTCGATAAAAGGACGACCAATGAAGTTGTACATAGTGACTGGGGAACAATCAATAGCTGGAATGATTGCACAAGATGACAACATGTGCGAGGAAAGAGCCATCTATTATTTTACTGTCAACTGTTGAAATATGAATGTAATTATTCTCCAATGGAGAAATTCTGTTTCACTCTGTATTTCACTTGTACTAAGTTGAGGGCCTATTTATGGCATGTCACTGTGTATTTGATTTTAAAGATTGGTGTAATAAAATTTATATTTTCTCACCCTATTTTGCATCAAAGAGTAGGGTTTTGGTCTCTATAGTTATCTGAATTCGACATTCAACATGTACCAAAAAATTAGTAAAGAACAAATCCTTAGCAGATTTCTTAGATGATCATCCTTGTGTAAGCATGACCAAGGAAATCGAATTGGAAATACATAGCTGTGATTTAAAGCCTTGGTCTCTATATTTAGTTTGATCCAAAATGTTCAATGGAGCAGGAATATGGATCCTCCTAGTTTATCCTATAGGATGAAAATATCAATTATTCTTCGCATTAAAGGAAAATTGTACTAACAATCAAGACAAGTATAAGGCCTTGATAATGGGATTAGAATTGTTAGTCAATATGGGCATAAGAAATATATCCATCAATGTCGACTCATAATTGGTGGTCCGTCAAATTATGGGTTCCTTTAAATCCCAAAGCCAGTCGGTTATGGCATTATTAGAAATTAATCAGGAACTGCTAGACAAGTTTGATCAGGTACATATTTAGCACGTCCCTGTGATGAACAATGAAATAGCTAACTCATTAGCTCAGGTGCTTCGGGATATAAGAAAATGTGAAATGTTATGCATGATATAATATATGAAATGAGATAATTAAACATGCACTGCAAAGAAGGGAAGAAGAATTTAACGTCTCCAGTATAGAGGGTGAATGTGTAAGTGATTGAAGGAAAATGATCAAAGAATTCTTGAGAGATCTCATTGGTCAAAAATATCGAAGAGTAAGGAAGCATGCCTTGAATTTTGTATTATTAGATGATGTCTTATAAAAAAAATACCAGGATGGTTTATTGCTAAAATATGTTGGACTGACAAAAGCCTAGATAATCATCGTTGAAATCCATGAAGGGATTTGAGGAGCCTACCAAGCTGGGGTGAAAATGAGCTGGCTAATTGTCAGAAGTGGTTATTATTGGTCGAAATGGACGGAACATGGCCTATGTGAAAATATGTTTAGAATGCTAGAAGCATGGGCCGAAACAAAGAGCTTGGGTAAGTGATATATCTCATATCATAAAGACATGGCTATTCAGGGGTTAGACGATTGATTTGATTGGTAAAATTCACCCTCCGTCGGTCAAGAGGTATACCTTTATCATTGTAGCCACTGATTTCTTCACTAAATGGGTGGAAACCATTCCCCTAGTGAATATTTCACAAAAAAAGATAATTGGTTTCATTAGAGACCATATCATTTATAGATTTGGGATATCCCATACATTTATGGTTAATCATGGGACTTCTTTAAATGGGAAAAAGTTCAACAATTCTTGAGTTAATTTAAGATTCAATTGGTTAACTCTACGCCATATTATGCTTAGTCAAATAGTCAAGTAGAATCGTCCCATAAATCGCTGAAAGGCATAATCAGAAAAATGATTGCTGATAATGCAAGACACTAGAATAAGTTGTTAAGCAAGCTTTATAGGCTTATAGGACGTCGCCTCAAACAAGCATTAAGATTACTCTGTTTCAGTTAGTTTATGGGCAAGAGACGGTACTGTCCGTGGAAATCAATGTCCAGTCAATTAGAGTGGATTTACAAAAATAAAATTAGTCAAGAAAATTATGGTAAAGCCCTCATGTAGAATTTACTGGAATTGGAGAAACTCAAATTAAATATCATTAACCAATTAGACGTGTAGAAATAAAAAATATCCAAATATTATAATAAAAAGTTATGGCTAAGTCATTATTCAGGGGAAAATTAGTATAGAAGGCGATACTACCTTTCGATGTAAATAACTCAAAATAGGGCAAATGGTCGCCCAGTTGCAAAGAGCCATATAAGGTAAAAGCTGTACTACCCAACGGGGCTTATCATTTATAGGATTTTGATGGAAAGTTACATGTTAGAGCGATAAATAAAAAATATCTTAAGAAATATATACCTTCACAATGGGAACATGAAAGAATAATATTTTATTAATGGGACGATAAATCATCCTGGTGTACAAAGATTAAAAAATGGAAGTTGAATTAGACGATTGAACGTCTTAATTTACATAAAAAAAAAAAATGCACACTTACTTAAGGAAGTATGGCTCCAAAATCCTTCGACAAGGGTTTGTCCTTTACAACTTTGAATGACTCCCTTCCTGTTGTTGGACAGGCTCCACAAGATACTTCATTTGATGCAGTTCTGGGTAGTCGTGACCCTATAATTGAGGAAATTCACAAGGATAACTCAATCTTTGAATTCCAACCTCTACGTTCTCCCGCTTATGATTCAACAACCCAACGACGACGAGGACCCCAACCGAATTAAACTTGAATGAGTCATCCATTTATTTAATAGGTGGTGGGTTTCTTGGTTTAGAGGTTCCTTCAGGGAAAGGGCTATCATCTTTAGCCAAGCCGAAATTAGGATCACATAACGGGCTATGTCTTTTCTTAATTCTGATATGGTTAAGAATATTTACCAAAGTTTGAAGTTGTCAACATCTTTGACTCTTCTGACTCTGATTCTTCTACAGATTTCTCGGCCACTGAGCCCTAAATTTCACCACCGAGGGTTGACCTCGACCATACCCGACAAGATTCTTCGTCTTCTTCGACACCTCCTTCGAGTATTCCAATTTTTTCCTTCCCTGAGGTAGATATCCCTCCATATTCTCCATGGGTCGGTCAGCCAGCAACTTCAACATGCACACCATTGCTTCTATGATGTTGTCAGATGATGAACCACCACTATCCATTCCTACTCATGAGGCTGTAAGTTATACTCTTTCGTCTCTATTGTACATAGACATCATGGTAGGATTCCAACTCTTCGTTTTACCTTATAGGATCATAATTCCATCATTCGATCTATCCAAGCCGCTTTTGATAATTGGGATCGCCTCAGGTCTACTCCTCTTACTCGACCTAGAATATTAACAAGTGCAAGTTCGGAGCTAGAGTCTTTAAGGGAAATCTTAAAAGAGTACTGGGCCTTAACAAGTCTAGACATTAGTCAAGACGTTTTGCCGGTAAATTTTGCAAAGGAGAAAATGATTTTGGCAGAATTTACCAGGCTTCTATCTTTTTTCATGTTGTTGATCCCAATGTCAAATCGAATTTTTCGTCTAGAGCTCAAGGATGAAGTACGGTCTCTCATTTCGTGCTATCAACAACTGCATAGCTAAAAGGTGAACCTAAGGCTCGTCATCGGGGTTAGAGATCGATGAGGGTAGACTTGGAGATAGAGAAGGTATTTTCCTGCTATAGCGAGCTGTGGGAGATTTCTTGGAAGTGGCTGCTCTCCTGAACCCAGACGCTTCAGCCACATTCCCCGAAGAAGAAAAGGAAATATTGATATATACAATAGCTGGAGGGGAAGAAAATAGTCTAGCACAAATTATCGGCCAAATCCTTTAAAAATGAATATGAATGGATGTACAAGGGGATAAGACTTCAAGGGAGAAAAAACCTATCAAAATACTCATCTTCAAAAGATGTTGGTCTTTCTCGGAGCTAGAACGATAAAATTTTGTATCATTTTGATGGTAGAATAGAACGAACATAGAATAATGGTATAAGCTACTCCTAGAGAAAACAGAATTGGTAGGCGAGAAAATTCGGGAAATAGACTTCAACCTCAGATTTTCCATTAGGCCCAATTAAGATATCATGAGCCAGCTCGTGACTAAAGAAATATGTGCCAAATTTGGGCTAGAGCATTATTGACACCAGGACTCGAGAAACTGTGGACAAATGAGGGTTGTTTTTCAAAGAAAATGAAAAAAAAAGAACATGAGAAAGAGAATAAAAGTAGTCAAAAATTCTACGAAGGAGAAGTGAGACTTGCCCCAGTTGATTGAGCAAAAGCCCAGTATAGGAAACTGGACGATTGGATTCGATGGAGCCAAAAAGAAGAAAATATGCTCTAAGTCATAGCTAGGTGCAGAATGGACCAGAGACGATGAGAGGAAATTGAGAGCTAATTGTTGTTTTAGAGTTAGAGAGAAGCCAACCACCTATAAAGGGCGGCCAAAATGGGAAAGAAGTCGGGTCAAGGTGTTAGGGTTGGTGCTCGGAGTGCCAATCCGGATCGTATTTATGTCTGATTCATAAATACGAGCAATTATATTTTCCATAATATTACTTAAATTAATGGTATCACCCTTGTCTTTTATACACTTATTCGATCTAATCACGATTAGATATCTGATTACGATTAGATCGAAACTGAATCTGGTTCAGTGATACGTGTATATTAGACAAAGACCCTAGGATTTGCAGTATAGTGCGCAGTTACAACGTAGTTTGTAATTGACATTGGGAAGCGCGCTATTAGTTGTATATCCTTAAATAAAGTTCCTGGTCAAGATTTGCTAACACGGGTCGGTTAGTAAAATCCGCTGAGACCAGTACATGTTGTATATCGTGACTTGGTCCGATGGTTTATCCTAGTGAACCATGAGTCTCGGGAGACTCGTATAGACATGTAGGTGTTTATCTGATAAGACACTGAACGACTCACCGAAGGTTTCCTAATAGATGGTACACCAACGTCAATAGGAACCTTCTCGAGTTGAGCGAGCATAGTGGTCCTTCGACTTGAGATACCACTGTGGATATATGAGTTATCCTCCACACTTTGATGGCAGTCACGTCAACGATCTATTCATGATCAGACCTCCGCCTGTTCGTTGGGTGTGGACTGATGCTCATGATATCCAGTGCGTATCAAGATAGGATCCGTCAGTCCTGTGTACAGGGCATAGGCATCCAACACATGTTTATGATCTAGTAAATCCATGGCCGTGGTATAACATCGGAAACCAGTTCCGAGTGTTATTTAAGATCGTAAAGGAAAGTCGACTGTATTATACCAAACGGATTTGACGTTCTGATCTATATCCCAGGTATAATACGGAGCCTGTGACGGAGGGATTATACGTATACTATGACCTCGACTTGCATAGTTTAGCGAGATTATCTGTGGTCGTCATAATCCATGAGTGGGTGAATTATGGACACGAAATTGGATTTCGTGACGGATAAACCTAAACTTAGAGAGTCCCACAATATGAAGTGTACTCGTTGAGCACTTGGGCAACTCGATATGAATAATACGGATTATTCATAATACTTCACCGGATTAAATGAGTTAATTCGGATCGTTTAATCGTTAAACGACAACACATGCAATTAAGGGATTTTGTCCACAAATAATTATTGTGTATTTGTATTTGATACATAATACGATTAGATACACATTAATTAATTGTCAAATGAGATTTTGACACATGCCATAAATATATATATTTATTATTTAATGTAAATAAAATACATATATTTGTGTAGATTAATTGTTTAATTATTTAATTGTTAAATAATTAAATAATTAATTTTTTCCAACTTTATCCATTTATTATAATTGTTATAACACTTGGTGAATTTTGATTGGAAAACATGGCATGTTTTGATTATGCTTTATATATGTCTAATTTTAATTGGATATTTATAAAGTTAATTTGACTTTTTATTTGATAAAATTGAAAGGACAAAATTGCCCCATTTCCCCTCTAATTTCGGCCACTATAAAAGAAAAAAGGGAAATTGTTTTTCTCATCTTCTTTGTTGCAACTCACTGCCGAGAGTTTCTTTTCAAAATGGGTTGGGAATTTTGTTCCAAAATCCATGTAGATAGCAAAGAAAATTCAAGAAAAAAGGCTTAGAAATTGAAGATTATTAAAGGTAATCATTAATCCCTAAGCTTGGAATTTATTTTCATGTTTTCTTGAATACTTAGAATAGTTCTAGGGTTTCTTTGTTAGTAAAATTTGGGGCTTTTGGTTTGATTGATGGTGATGATGAAAGAATAGGCATGTGTGAAGTAGTAGAAATTGGGTGGAATTAATGTAATTTGCATCCAATTTTTGTTCAAATTATTGTTGGATATTTTTGTTGCCATTCTAGAGTTATTAATCCACTCTTTGATAGCCTAGAATTGTTCTAGAGTTGTTCATATATGGTGGGACTCATTTGGTGATGGATTAATTAGATTAGTCTTTGTAAAATTGGATTAAAGCATGATTTTTGGGAAAATTTCGTTTTCTGCTTAGACCTGGAAAAGTTTCTGTTTTGGGGATGAAATTGTTGTCTTTTGAATGTTTTGGATGTGTTTTGGGAGTTGGCACAATTGCCGGAAAGTGTTTCCGACTTGAAATAAGTGAAAACGGCCAAAAACGGCGTTACCGAGTGGATTTTGAGCCAACCGGGTGACGGCTGTGAAAACAGCGATTCCGTCACTGTTCTGGCAGCCCGTGTACTGCCCCGACACTATTGGATCTGACCTGGGCTGTTTCCATAAGTGTCGGGTAGTCGGTTCGGTCAAAAACGCATTTTAGGCAATTTTACGGAAAAACAGTTTTCGTGAAAGTTTCTCGAGTTTTCTCATTATTTATGTTAATATATGATATTAAATAAATAGGTTAAGGTGAAATATGAATAAATTATTCATATTAGATATTGAATAATTTATTCGATATTTTGAAAAAGTTTTAAAATACGATTTCGCCCGACCCGCGCTTCCGCTACGCCCATCTGATAAAACCCCAACAAAAATGGTATCAGAGCGGGTCTGATGCTTCATCCATTACATTATTTATGCTTGATATATGATATTTAATCCAATTTATTGTTCACACATGCATGTAATCTAGATATGTTTCTTTACTTTTCGGTTCGACGCTAACGAAAATGTAACGGAAATTTAATGGTTAAGTTACGTTATGTCTCTAGGTAGAATTGAGTTGTTTAGAAAATGATTTAGATTAATATTCTGCATTTGATTTGATGTAGAGTAATACTTCCGTAGGAGGAAAATCCCCGCTTTAAATATGGCTGTAAAGTAACGTGTATTGGATACGTGTTTCTTGGTCCGCCTTGTCAGTACGGATGCAAATGATTTCCTGATGCTATAGCTGTATCGTGCCAAAGCTGTGCAGTTATGGTTGATGGTAGTTCATTTGCACCGGTAGAACTTATATGATAAGAGACAAATTCAAGTGAAAGTGGAAATCCTGAACGTGCCAAAGCTGTCAGGACTACACCGGTAGCTTGAGTTTGTCATTGACAAGTGTAGCCTTGATACGCCTCCCTGTGAACGTGCCAAAGCTGTCACAGTGAGAAACGATCAGGACCAAAACCAGGAGTCACTGGTGAGTGATTGACAAAGAGTTGTCTACCTAATGAATATACGTAGGCGAGAACGTGCCAAAGCTGTGAGTCGAAATATATTCATGGGATCCTACTCTCACTATGGAATTCGATTTAATTATTGAATTCCCGTTGTCCGTTGGGGATTACGGTATTACGTAAAGTAGTGGGAGACACTGCTGAGTTTAAAATCCATAACTTAAGCGGTGCGTAATTTTATGGAATTTACTGCTTTCGTTTTCCTTTATTCTATACTGCTTATAAAATTATGCCTCTAATCCACTGCATGTCTATTATTAGAATAGATTTTCTGACTTTACTTATGGTTGCGTAGTTCTAGAATAGGTTCTAGAAAGACAGTAGACTTAGATATTGTTAGATTAGTTGAAACCATCGGGAACTGTTGTTCCGATTTTCTTTGAAAATCAATATGGTTTGTGTAACTTAGTTTCTAAGTCACGGTTAGGTAATCTAAATAGATATCTAGTTTAGGATATAATATTCTAGTTAGAATTGTTTCTTATGCAGAAAAGAATTGACTTGAATAGTTCATGTCTCGAGATTCTTGACTGGCATAAGAAAATCCCTTTAGTATTTGTTTATCTTTAATGATGTTTCTTGGTTTTTAGTGACTTTTAGAAGTCATGTGTCTGACACAGTTTGCTAATCAATTATTTACAATCGTTGTGAATAATTGAACGCAAATTATAAAGCTTAAAGAAATGAGATGCGTATAGTTGTGTATAGAGAATTTTGATTCTCGCAATACGACAACTGTAGGTATTGGATACCGGATCTCCCGTCTAGTTAATTAAAATAATGTTTAATAACTGTTTTGATATTTGATATCGGAATTTGTGACTATTGGATAGTTACTTGTTCTGTTTAAACAGTTGTTACATATTTTAAAGCGACTAGTTGTGTCATTAATGAAAAGATAAACATAAAGAAAAGTATTCGGTAAACTAAATGACTTAGAACTGTGCTTTATGAGTTTTTATCACATAAGCATTAGATGCTTGTTCCGTATGGTAAAGGATGGTCTGATACGAGATCACACCACATATCCTTATCTATTTAATGAATATTGTATTCAGGTTGTGATTAAATCTCATTTAACCATTGATCGTCATTGGACCACCAATTTATTAAACTAATACATTGGATGTGTGTAGTTTGATGAATTAATAAAAGCCTTTGATAGTTTTTCTATGCTCCGTAACTTATGTAATGATTTGTCATGACTTAGTTACATGTTTCTAGTAGAGAACATGTTGAACGTCTTGAATTGTTCAAAGACTTTCATTATGTCTCTGATGAAACGTAAATAGAATTTTTTGAATGGTTCAAAGATATTATATTTGAAGTGTTGAAAACTATAAAATTCATAATGAGTCTTTGAATTGTTCGAAGATGTTTGATATGATCAAATGCATGAATTTATGGCAATTAGTTCTAAAGTTATTTAATGAATTTGATTCTTACTCAATATTAAACTTCCACGATTCCATTATGATGGAATTGGTCAGTGGGAGTGATCGAATCTTATATGATTTGATTCGTTGATATTGAGAGTTACCGAATTGGTTTTCAATGCTTTTGGGGTTATGCTCCTGTAACACTAATTCGTCTATTTAATTAAGGTTCCATTTGTTTCTACAATCACATATATGATGTGTATAGTAGAAAATTCGAATCTTGAAAAGTTTGAGATTTGAAATTTTCTTTTGTCTAATGGTTATATAATTGAAAGTACTTGTGTCTCTGAGGTACAAGTAAGGTTTATCATTTATTCTATTTAATGGAAATTGTATTCTGTTTGATAGAATATCTTTTCTACAATCCTGAGTAATAAAATTATTTTATTACTTGGTGGTCGACATTGGATGTTGACGATTGTAGAAAGGATTGACTGACTTAGTGAAGTCAAAGAGAGAGATGATAAACTGTAATGGAACTACATAATTAATAAGATGAAAATACCCTTAGACATCTTCCGTACTAGTCCAATAGGATGTCAGAATCATTTACGAAGTATTTGATACTTAATGATTCTGATGTTTTCTTATTGAAGAAAAGTATCCTATAACTTATAGTGGGTGCGATATTTGATATCGATTCCGAACTTAGCATTGAACCATAGATCTAAGATTGTTCATGGCTTACGACGATCAAGTTTTGAACTTGATTAGGCTTTCGCTATGAATAGTTCATAAAATGTGCAAATTGTTTGCGCAGCAAAAGCACAGTGAGCTCGATAAAGGTTTGACCTTTATAGTATGACAGTGAGAAAGAAAGTTTATTCTCAGTAATCTATTGTAGATTCTGAGAAAACTTGTCTCTTGTCGCACTGTGTGGACAATTAAGGATATGTTGGTTAATGTCGATATTAAACTGTATTTTGGCTAAAGAATGCAAAGTAGCGTTCTTGAGTGATTTCTTCGAATGAGATATCCGTTGTGATTTCTTTGTTTGAAGAGTTCATTCTAGAATGGCCCTAGAGTTTGTATTATGCTAAGATCACAGTTTGATATACTAGCTTATAGAGCCTATTGTAGACTCAGATAAGCCTTCCAGAAATTCGTGCTCTCTGTTTTTGATATTAGTCAGATTGTCTGGTTTTATCGAAGTATAGAGAATACGTATTTGTCAGTAGGGTCAGTGGGAGCATACGAATTTCTTTCTAGTATTATATATATCCTTAAGTCTTCTTTTCTCCGTGGAACCAATGGGAGTAGTCTCTATTATATTAGATATAAAGTTTTATATAAGATATAAAACTAAGAGACTTGTGAGATACTTTCATTAATCGCATATTAGATATGATCTAATAAAGAACACAGTAAGACTATCTGTATGACAGTTAGTACAACTGTTTGACAGTTAACGTGTCTTTTATGTATATAGTATTCATATTTCGTAAAGGATGATTCCTTTGTCGAAAGAGAGATTGATTAGAATATCTAGTCAATCCATGCATCATTGGATGATAGCGTAATGAATGCTATATGTGCGATTAATTAAATATCAATTTAATCGTAATTGTTACGAGTTATTTTGATATGTTATAGACCATATGATGAGTCTTGGAACAAGTTCTTTGTTATCTATGAGATACTAAGAACGAGTTTCTCATTCATGGAGAATTTAGTCAGCAACCATAAGGTCAGATTAGTTTTGATTCTAATTATGACATTAGATGGTCTATGTCATATAAAGTCAGAAAAGATGCAGTGGGAGTGTCACCGTTGGTTCTACTGAATTAATGGAATCAGTTGCAACTTATGAAGTATTGACTTATGAAGTTGCAAAGTGACCTCAATGATTAGAAGTGTTGATATTAGTTTTGTGCTTGCGGTTGTCTGCAAAGTATTTGGATTTGATCTCTAAATACATAGACAACTCAGTAGCTATAACACCAATATTGATATAGCATCTGAGTCATATTGATGTGGAATTTGGATTCTACAAAATATGAATGATGCTGGCTTAGGAAAACGGTTGGGTTTGTTTGACAGACTCGTTTTTTAAAGCAGGCTTACTTGTTCTTGCCTACCTCTTGAGTGCTGGTGAGCTCTTGAGGGCCATGAGTATGTGATACACATTGAGATATGTATAGGATACCATGGATTGACACTAGAGCAAGTGGGAGAAATTGTTAGGGTTGGTGCTCGGAGTGCCAATCCGGATCGTATTTATGTCTGATTCATAAATACGAGCAATTATTTCCATAATATTACTTAAATTAATGGTATCACCCTTGTCTTTTATACACTTATTCGATCTAATCACGATTAGATTAGATATCTGATTACGATTAGATCGAAACTGAATCTGGTTCAGTGATACGTGTATATTAGACAAAGACCCTAGGATTTGCAGTATAGTGCGCAGTTACAACGTAGTTTGTAATTGACATTGGGAAGCGCGCTATTAGTTGTATATCCTTAAATAAAGTTCCTGGTCAAGATTTGCTAACACGGGTCGGTTAGTAAAATCCGCTGAGACCAGTACATGTTGTATATCGTGACTTGGTCCGATGGTTTATCCTAGTGAACCATGAGTCTCGGGAGACTCGTATAGACATGTAGGTGTTTATCTGATAAGACACTGAACGACTCACCGAAGGTTTCCTAATAGATGGTACACCAACGTCAATAGGAACCTTCTCGAGTTGAGCGAGCATAGTGGTCCTTCGACTTGAGATACCACTGTGGATATATGAGTTATCCTCCACACTTTGATGGCAGTCACGTCAACGATCTATTCATGATCAGACCTCCGCCTGTTCGTTGGGTGTGGACTGATGCTCATGATATCCAGTGCGTATCAAGATAGGATCCGTCAGTCCTGTGTACAGGGCATAGGCATCCAACACATGTTTATGATCTAGTAAATCCATGGCCGTGGTATAACATCGGAAACCAGTTCCGAGTGTTATTTTAAGATCGTAAAGGAAAAGTCGACTGTATTATACCAAACGGATTTGACGTTCTGATCTATATCCCAGGTATAATACGGATAGCCTGTGACGGAGGGATTATACGTATACTATGACCTCGACTTGCATAGTTTAGCGAGATTATCTGTGGTCGTCATAATCCATGAGTGGGTGAATTATGGACACGAAATTGGATTTCGTGACGGATAAACCTAAACTTAGAGAGTCCCACAATATGAAGTGTACTCGTTGAGCACTTGGGCAACTCGATATGAATAATACGGATTATTCATAATACTTCACCGGATTAATGAGTTAAGTTAATTCGGATCGTTTAATCGTTAAACGACAACACATGCAATTAAGGGATTTTGTCCACAAATAATTATTGTGTATTTGTATTTGATACATAATACGATTAGATACACATTAATTAATTGTCAAATGAGATTTTGACACATGCCATAAATATATATATTTATTATTTAATGTAAATAAAATACATATATTTGTGTAGATTAATTGTTTAATTATTTAATTGTTAAATAATTAAATAATTAATTTTTTCCAACTTTATCCATTTATTATAATTGTTATAACACTTGGTGAATTTTGATTGGAAAACATGGCATGTTTTGATTATGCTTTATATATGTCTAATTTTAATTTTTATTTGATAAATTGAAATGACAAAATTGCCCCATTTCCCCTCTAATTTTCGGCCACTATAAAAGAAAAAAAGGGAAATTGTTTTTCTCATCTTCTTTGTTGCAACTCACTGCCGAGAGTTTCTTTTCAAAATGGGTTGGGAATTTTGTTCCAAAATCCATGTAGATAGCAAAGAAAATTCAAGAAAAAAAGGCTTAGAAATTGAAGATTAAAAGGTAATCATTAATCCCTAAGCTTGGAAATTTATTTTCATGTTTTCTTGAATACTTAGAATAGTTCTAGGGTTTCTTTGTTAGTAAAAATTGGGGCTTTTGGTTGTGATTGATGGTGATGAAAGAATAGGCATGTGTGAAGTAGAAATTGGGTGGAATTAATGTAATTTGCATCCAATTTTTGTTCAAATTATTGTTGGATATTTTTGTTGCCATTCTAGAGTTATTAATCCACTCTTTGATAGCCTAGAATTGTTCTAGAGTTGTTCATATATGGTGGGACTCATTTGGTGATGGATTAATTAGATTAGTCTTTGTAAAATTGGATTAAAGCATGATTTTTGGGAAATTTCGTTTTCTGTCTTCTTAGACCTGGAAAAGTTTCTGTTTTGGGGATGAAATTGTTGTCTTTTGAATGTTTTGGATGTGTTTTGGGAGTTGGCACAATTGCCGGAAAGTGTTTCCGACTTGAAATAAGTGAAAACGGCCAAAAACGGCGTTACCGAGTGGATTTTGAGCCAACCGGGTGACGGCTGTGAAAACAGCGATTCCGTCACTGTTCTGGCAGCCCATAAACTGCCCTGACACTATTGGATCTGACCTGGGCTGTTTCCATAAGTGTCGGGTAGTCGGTTCGGTCAAAAATGCATTTTAGGCAATTTTACGGAAAAACAGTTTTCGTGAAAGTTTCTCGAGTTTTCTCATTATTTATGTTAATATATGATATTAAATAAATAGGTTAAGGTGAAATATGAATAAATTATTCATATTAGATATTGAATAATTTATTCGATATTTTGAAAAAGTTTTAAAATACGATTTCGCCCCGACCCGCGCTTCCGCTACGCCCATCTGATAAAACCCCAACAAAAGGAACAACCATTGGCTATGTTAGAAGACAAAGGAAGAAAGCCAATGATGAGTTTTTGACTTGGCACGTAAAAAAGTACTTACTGGATGAAAGTTAAAGTTATGACAGTTATGCATTCACGGACTTAAACGGAAGCAATAAGACCTATAAAGGGTCTAGATAAGGCAGAATACAGAGAATAAAAATTGAAATAAGAACTTTTAAAGGAATATGGGTGGACTAGAATTTGGTACGAGCTGAGATAGTAGCACCAGAGGAGACAAACCTGTCATAACGTTTATATTGCGCAGTGTGTTGGTCATGGGACCGAGTAGGAAAATGAAAGTATTGTACTTAAAAGACCTAAAAAGAAGGGAAACTGGAAATAAAAGATGATCAAAAGCAGGAAGGAAGGAATGAAATAAGATTTCAGGAAGAGGCCGAATGCTTGAACTCTCTAAAATGCTCTTAGTTTCACCATCAACCTCGATGCGCGGAAACCAGTCTCTGAAGATGGGATCTAGTTTAGACCAGATATAGACAATAAAATTTTACACATCGCTCAATGATGTGTCTCGTATAGGGACACCACTTGATAGTTTAGAATGTTGCAAGGTTTAATGGCAAAAGGGAAAGAAACTCCAGAGAATTCAGAAGAGTAGCCAAATCCAGGACTATAAAATCCGGCCGAACATAGGACAATTGTCATTGAATGTATAAATTATCAATCACCAGAATCAAAAGATCTGATTAATGTCCAACCAGAGATATATTTCAAATAAATGTCCGATCATACATATATTGAGCTGTCAGTAGTGTGCAGATTTTCAATACTAAACCACATACCTGATTGAAGTTCGGCCGGAGGTTTGCCTTAAGATAAACTTCCAACCAAACATAGATCGAGCTATAGCTGATGCTGCAGATTGGCAATCACTCGGAGACATAAAGGTGATTTGATTTCCCATTTCATTTTCAGCTCCAACCTGCACACTATAAATTAATGCCTAAGCCATTCACAAAAGGGGAGGACAACCAACAACAACCACTAACAACAACGACAACACCCAACACTGATCCCAAATTTCTAAACTTTGACCACTCTAAAAATTCTGATCTGAAAACCTATCATGTGATCCCACGAGGTCTCTACAGTTAACTTCATTTGGCTAGCAATTAAGCAACGATTCGGATCTAAAAGGTATTTACTGAGCCAACTACATCTAAAGGTATGACCTGTGGGCCCTTTATTACTATTTCTACTTATTTTACGATACTGTTCTAACACAATATCTTCGACCAGGTTCGATTTATATCCTAGCGGACATCCACTATATGAGACAATATCCGACCTGGCTTCCCCGAAGCGAGGCCGACTAGACATGTACCCTATTTTCTTTACTTGTGGTTTTATTACTATTGTTCTAGTTATTTACTATTTTATTTATCATGGTTGTTTGTACATGATTCTGTAATTTCATGACTTTCTGGTTTGCGAAGTATATCTGGCCAGACTTGTAATAAGTCTAGCCGTACATAAATTATATAAAAGATATACATGCTCCGTCTGGTTTATTTATCATTTTGTCTTGTTTTACAGTTGTTCTATAATTACTATGCTATTTCTAGATAATCTTGTTTGTGAGGCATGTGTTATGTCCTTTTACTATGTTATCTTTCTTTATTATTGATCCAATTTATAGTCATTTATTTACTGTCATGTTACTTAATTATTATCATTAACTGTTCATGAATCTGTGTTATTTGTCTCTTTCGTTTGCAAAAACATATCCGTCCGGATATACAACATGCCCGACTAGACATCAATCTCATGAAAATATGCCCTAATTTGTTATATTCGTACTTTATTATGGCTTCGAATGTTTCTGGATAATTGTAACTTTCTCAATAGCATTCTTTCTTTTATTGCCTTTATAATTCTACCTCTGTATATTTAGTTTTATTAGTTTAATTACTGTCTTTATTAAATGATTGCATTCTTATGTATTTATATTGTTAATTGCATGATATCACACTATAAGATATAATGATACCACTTTTAAAACTGGATATTATACTGACATAAGTATGAGACTATTCCAAACCCAAACTGGTTTAAGGTCAAACTTTGCGAGGGGTGTACTGCGACCTTAAATCATTCCAAGTGTTTCATACTGGGTGGCGACTCCTTTCTCCAGGTAGTTCCCGCGGTCTACTTATACTCTCTACAGACTGCGAGCCTAACAGAGTCATAGTCGCCAACATCATAGACATAGCGGTAAATCACATTTCGCTCCTACGGATGGCGACTCCAATAGAGATAGAGAATCAGCCTCAAAAGATGTCTTATAGTATTCATCGCGAGATTGAGGTTAATTATGTCATCATTCTTTTTCACACCTTTATAAACCTCGATGACGTTATATATCGTGAAATTGATTTCACCAAAGGTGGTGGATCATTATGTGATGGTAACCATTATTTGTTACCACGTACTTTCAGGTATAAAAAGAAATGTTCATTGGTCGATTGAACTCTTAGATGGGGAGACCTAATTGTGGAAAAACCTTCACTAATGAGAGCCTAAGCCTGAACCATAGATCAAGCCCACATGTAAGCAATAGTTGTTTCCCCATAAGAATGAACCTCCATAATGATTCACTATAGCGAAACAACATTTTTTTTTTATGCCTATGATGTCGGAAAACATGACACTGTTAGGCTCCTAGCTTGTAGAGGGTACGGGTAGCCCGCGGGGGACTACTCGGAGAATTAAGGCCGCACTACACCCCTTACAAGGTCAAAACTTAAACATTTTTAGGTTCGAAATGGTCCCTTAATGATGGTGATATAATATATAGGTTTGAAGGTGGTATAGACATGTCTTATAATAAAACAACATGCAACGACAGTTTAAAACATACGATTGCACAATCAATTAATAATAAAGGCAATAGGAAAGTAAAATAAAAATTAACAAATGTCTAGAAATTATTAACATAACAGTACAATTCTAACTAAGCAGAACATGGTGAATATCTTCATCAGCCTAGCTTCGAGGAAGCCCGGTCGGATATTGTTTCATATTATAAAGGTCAGGCCGGATATATCATGATTCAGACAATACATTCTACGTAAACCAGACAGATAAAAAACGCAGAAACATATATTGTATAATAACAATCTAGAAACAATATGACAATAATGAAAGTGAATATAAGACAGAAACAATAGTAATAACATGATGAAAACAATAATAACTAGATATATTTAGATTTTTTTTTATAATACAATCAAAATTTTTTGATAACTTGTGTATGTTCAGACGGACAAATATCATGTTTGGTCGGAGATATTACGTCAGAACAGTAATATAAAATACAGGAAATAAAGATCAATGAGTCTTCAGGCCATACTTGAGTGTTGTTGGCTCAGAAAACAACTTTGAAAACTTAGACGATTGTCGGATTACTTGCCGAGAGGGGAAACTTTAGGGGACTTCTAACGTTTTCCTCACTATTTTTCTCTCTTATATTTTAAATCAGAATTTTTAAATGAAGACCAAAATTTTCCAGGTATTTTTTATTTAGACGTCTAGGGCCCAGTGAGAAAAATTTGGGCACTAATTTATAGTGTCTGGACTGAATTGAAAAGGGAAAGGAAAATCAAATCCCCTCTCTGATTCCAGCGATTGTCAATCTGCATTGTCAGCTACAGCTCGATCTAATTCCGACGAGATATTTATTTTAAGATATACAACCGGCCGGACATTAATTAGGTCTGTGATTTTAATAATTGGAATTCTACATACTCGTTGACAGCTCGATACATGTTCAGCCGGATATTTATTTTGAATATATGTTCGTTCGGACTTTAATTGACCAGTGATTTCAGCAATTGATAATTTACACACCCATTGACAGCATGTCATTTATCCGGCCAGATTTAGGGTTTTCAAAAAATAGTCGGCCGAATATCATGGACTGAGAAAAAGGTTGGCTGGAAATTGGTGATGTCCAGCCGAGACTTGGCTATTTCTCTTAATTCTCATGATTTTTTTTCCCTTCCAACATTCATCCTTGTAATTTTTTGAACGTTCGTTTGGTGCCCTCATAAGAGACTCGTCGTCGGGTTATGTGTAAAAATACAATGTCTATAGTCGCCACCACTTTGGTAGGCTTATACAGTATATTACAATGACAAGTCTATCAAAGTCATGCATGTATTTTTACTTACCTAGTTCGTCAGGCATTTCCGGACTTACCTGACCTAGTAGCAGTTTGTTTATTGATAGTACTTTGATTGGTGGTGAGATGTTTCAGTCCTGGTATGTAGTTATGTGAGAGTTGATGGACCCTTAGATCCCCCGATGCTTTAATCGATTATGAGATGCTTCGATCCTGGTTGTGAGAGTTGACTGACCCTCAGGTCCTCCGATACTTCAATCGGTTGTTAGATGCTTCGATCATTTATCCCCATTCCCGAGGCTCTACTCCATTCTTGGAGTTTTCTGTTGTTTTGTCTTTATTCATAGGGCTCTACTCCATTCCAAGAGTTTTTGGATGTCAGTCCTCATTCCGAGGCTCCACTCTATTCCCAGATTTGTCTATGACATTTCGAACCTATTCTCGAAGTCTGCACCATATTCCCAGAGTCATCTGCCATCGTATCCTCATTCATGAAGCTCTACTTCATTCCTGGAGTTGTCTGATGATTTATTCTGATTCCCTAGGCTCTACTTCATTCCCAAAGTTGTCTGATGTTCGTTCTCCTTCCCTTAGACTCTACTCCATTTTTAAGTTGTAGCTGCAATAGAAGTTGAAGCTCATTTCCCCCAGCCAGTCTCCATCTTTACCTCATATGGTCTTTGTCATCATCTAACACATGCAATGGTGAAGAAGAAATATTATTATGATACGTGAAAGAAGTGGTTGCGCACCTCTTCCAGGCCCCCATGCTAGATCATTCTACCATCCAGTTAGGCTTTGTTAGCAGTACAAGTGTCTCTCATTCCTTACTCATGAGAGGTGTTATTTACTTGTCTTTAAATTTAGAATCGTCGCCATTTCAAATCAATTAACAACCTGTTAGATACTAGTAATCATTTGACCTCATAAAATTAATAACTTAGGTATTAAGTCCTCGTGGGATCGATACTTTTTATACTACTTGAACGATACGTACGCTTGCGTTATACGTGTGTGTTTACGCCGGTCAAGTTTTTGGCGCCGTTGCCGGGGACTTATTTATCTTTTATTATTAATTTAGGGGTTAGATACCTTTACTTGTATTTAATTTTCTTTTTACTTATTATTTTATTTTCTTGTGTTTCAGGTTCTCAGAAACTTCATGAGACGAACTAGAAGCTTTGAACTCCGACCGCTTGACCCGGAAATTGAAAGAACCATCAGACAGTTGAGAAGGGAAAGACGAGAAGGCCAAGAAGCTTTAGTCAACATGGAACCTGAACCTTTGGAGGTTGCACCACCAATTCCCATTCGAGACAGAACCATTCCGGTGGTTGACAGACTCATTTCATGTATTGTACTTCCTCCCTTACCAGCAAATGCGGGTGACATCAAAACTTGCATTCAGATGATTCAGCAGTCAGTTCAGTTTGGGGGGAATGCAACTGAAGATCCTAATGCCCACATCAGCAACTTCCTGGAAGTTTGAGGCACTTTCAATTACAACCGAGAAGCTGAAGAAGCAATGAGACTGCGTGTTTTCCCATACTCCTTGAAGGACATAGCTAAAGCTTGGCTACATTCATTACCAGCAGTTCTATCACAACATGGAACACTTTAGCCACCAAATTTCTTGCAAAATACTTTCCACCAGCCAGAACCGGAAAACTGAGGAATGACATCACATCCTTTGTGCAACAAGACTCATAAACTCTCTACGAAGCTTGGGAAAGGTACAAAGATTTACTCCGGAAATGTCCACACCCTGAGATTCCAAAATGGCTTCAAGTCCAAACATTCTATAATGGACTTTCTGGAATAATGAGAACCACAATTGATGCTGCTGCTGGAGGAGCTTTAATGGCAAAAGGAGAAGATCAAAGCTGGGAACTAATCGAAGAAATGGCCAACAATAATTCCTTGTGGCCAAATGAAAGGAGCATGATCCAAAGAATTACAGGAATTTATGAAAATGGAGCTAATACAGCAGTCAACACCAAGCTAGATCAGATATGTAAATTTATGGAGACTCTTACCACTGGATCCACAAGTTCACCATATGGAGGAGCACCAGAATCAAACCAACTTGAAGAAACTGTGAATTTTGTCAACAATTTCAACAGGCAGGGGAACAATCCATATTCCAACACCTACAACCCAGGGTGGAGGAATCATCCTAATTTTTCATGGAGCAACAATTCAGGCCAACAGCGGAACTATCCACCACCTGGATTCCAGCAACAGAATAAAGGCCCGGAACAGGCAAATGAACCAGGAATAGCAGGAGTGCTGGCTCAGTTAAAAAGTACGATGCTATCTTTCAGAGCCAATCAGCTTCCATCAAAGCACTGGAAAATCAAATCGGACAACTGGCAAATGCTCAGAGTTACAGACCACCAGGAAATCTTCCTAGTAACACAGAACCCAATCCAAGGAACCGAGGGAAGGAGCAATGTCAAGCCATTACTTTGAAAAGCGATACTGAAATCAACACAGATGTTGGAATCAAGATGTCCCAAGAAGAAGTTCCAAAAGAAGCTGAACAACAAATGGAAGAAAAATAAACAAAAGAAAAAGAAGCAAAGGAAAAAGAACCAGAAAGAATCATTCCACCTCCACCTTTTCCTCAACGTCTTCAAAAAATCAAATTTGACAAGCAGTTTGCTCGATTCCTGGAGGTTTTCAAAAAGCTGCACATCAACATTCCATTTGCAGAAGCCTTGGAAGAAATGCCCAGCTATGTAAAATTCATGAAAGATATTCTTTCACGAAAACAGAGATTGGGAGACTACGAAACAGTAGCATTAACGGAAGAATGCAGTGCCATTATTCAGAGGAAACTTCCCCCGAAGTTGAAAGATCCTGGCAGTTTCACAGTTCCATGCACCATTGGAGAACATTATATCGGTAAGGCTTTATGTGATTTAGGTGCTAGTGTTAACTTGATGCCTTTTTCTATTTACAGGAAACTGCAGATTGGAGAAGCAATGCCTATCTCAGTTTCATTGCAACTTGCTGACCGAACACTTGCATTTCCAAGAGGTGTTGTTGAAGATGAATTGGTAAAAGTAGACAAACTAATTCTCCCAGCAGATTTCATCATCCTTGACATGGAAGAAGACAAAGAAATACCTATCATTCTTGGGAGACCATTCTTGGCTACAGGTAAAACTGTGATTGATGTGCAAAAAAGAGAACTGACCATGAAAGTACAGGACCAAGAAGTGACCTTTAATGTTTTCAAAGCCATGAAATTCCCGAGTGATGAAAAGGAAGAAGAATGCTTCAGAGTTGATGTTGTTGAAAGTATTGTTCAAAATACTGAGCCAAATCCCACAGATACACTTGAAGCTTGTATCACCAACATGACTGACAGCGAGCTAGATGCTGAAATCCTGGAATGTATCAACTACCTTGACAAACCATTCCGATTCAAAGTAACACCACCGGTTGAAAGTTTGGAACTACCAAAGAAAGATCGAATCAAGCCTTCAATTGAAGAACCACCACAGTTGGAGCTGAAGTTACTTCCGAACCATCTCAGGTATGCATTTCTTGGAAACTCTTCTGAATTACCTGTTATTATTTCTTCTTCACTAACATTGGAGCATGAAAGAAAGTACTGAGAGTATTACGAGAGCACAAGAAAGAAAGCATTGGCTGGACTATAGCAGACATTGAGGCATTAGTCCATCATTTTGCATGCACAAAATCTTGATGAACGATGAGTACAAACCCACAGTGGAGCATCAACGGAGACTCAATCCAATCATGAAGGAAGTCGTGAAGAAAGAAATCATCAAATGGTTGGATGCTGGCATCATTTACCCCATCTCAGACAACAGTTGGGTGAGTCCTATGCAGTGTGTACCAAAGAAAGGAGGAATTACTGTAGTTACTAATGAAAAGAACGAATTGATTCGACAAGAACAGTGACTGGATGGAGAGTATGCATGGATACCGAAAACTGAACAAAGCCACAAGAAAGGACCATTTCCACTACCATTCATTGACCAGATGTTAGACAGACTGGCAGACATGAGTTCTATTGCTTTCTGGACGGATACTCAGGGTACAATCAGATTGCCATCACACCAGAAGACCAGGAGAAAACTACCTTTACATGTCCCTATGGTACTTTTGCTTTCCGCAGGATGCCATTTGGATTATGTAATGCCCCTGCCATATTTCAGCGTTGCATGATGGCCATCTTCTCAGACATGCTGGAGCAGAGTATGGAGGTTTTTATGGATGACTTTTCTGTGTTTGGAGATTCTTTTGACCATTGTTTGCAAAATTTGGAACATGTGTTACAAAGGTGCGAAGATACAAACCTGGTACTCAACTGGAGAAATGCCACTTTATGGTGCAGGAAGGCATTGTTCTTGGACACCGGATCTCACAAAAGGGGATTGAGGTAGACAAAGCAAAGATAGACAATTGAAAAACTACCTCCACCAACATCAGTTAAAGGTATTCGAAGTTTTCTTGGACATGCAGGTTTTTACAGGAGATTTATCAAAGACTTTTCCAAGATTGCAAAACCTCTTTGCAATCTTCTGGAGAAAGATGTGCCTTTCAACTTCACCAAAGAATGCCAGAAGCCTTTGAAATCTTAAAACAGAAGCTGGTCTCTGCTCCCATCATAGTAGCACCAGACTGGACCATTCCATTTGAGGTAATGTGTGATGCTAGTGATTTTGCTGTAGGTGCAGTTTTGGGACAACACAAAGCAAATGTTTTCCACACCATTTACTACTCCAGCAGAACTTTGAATGAAGCTCAACTCAACTACACAACCACCGAAAAGGAGTTGCTCGCAGTTGTGTACGCTTTTGACAAATTCCGCTCTTATCTGTTGGGTCCCAAAGTGGTGGTCTACACAGATCATTCAGCAATCAAATATCTGATCACAAAGAAAGATGCCAAACCCAGATTGATCCGTTGGATACTTCTTTTGCAAGAATTTGACGTGGAGATTCGAGACAGGAAAGGGACAGAGAATCAGGTGGCAGATCATCTATCGAGGCTCGAAAATGGAGAAACAGCTGGCAAAGAATTGTCAATCAAAGAAACTTTTCCAGATGAACAGCTTTTTGCCATGAAACAACAGGAAGTCCCTTGGTATGCTGACTATGTCAACTACATTGTGACAGGAAAATGGCCGTTGGAATGGACAACTCAGCAACGGAAAAAATTCTTCAAAGAAGTCAAACACTATGTCTGGGATGAACCGTACCTGTTCAAACGGTGTGCTGATCAACTACTGAGACGATGTGTTCCACATGAGGAAATCAACAGTGTTTTGCAACACTGTCATTCATCACCATATGGCGGACACTTCAGCGGAAACAAAACTGCAGCCAAAGTCCTACAATCAGGTTTGTTCTGGCCCACTCTTTTTAAAGATGCTTATCTTTTTGCTTTTCAATGTGACAGGTGCCAGAGAATGGGAAATATTTCCAGGAGAAACGAAGGACCGTTGCAAAACATTCTAGAAGTGGAAATATTCGATGTATGGGGTATTGATTTCATGGGACCCTTTGTTCCATCATTCGAAAATCTGTACATCCTGGTTGCTGTAGACTACGTCTCCAAATGGGTCGAAGCAATTGCACTGCCATCCAATGATTCAAAAGTCGTGATCAAATTCCTGAAAAAGAATATTTTCACTCGGTTCGGAACACCTCGGGCAATTATCAGTGATGGTGGCTCTCATTTCTGCAACAGATACTTCGATGCACTCCTATCCAAATACGGAGTTACTCACAAAGTTGCCACTGCTTACCATCCACAGTCAAATGGACAGGTTGAGGTTTCAAACAGGGAGATCAAAAGAATCCTAGAAAGGACCGTTGGATCAACAAGGAGGGACTGGTCAACAAAACTAGATGATGCATTATGGGCCTACCGGACAGCTTACAACAAGACACCCATTGGTATGTCCCCATATCAATTGGTGTTTGGAAAGCATGTCATCTGCCAGTTGAGCTTGAACACAAGGCGTACTGGGCACTGAAGAAGTTGAATTTTGATTCACAAGCTGCAGGAGAGAAAAGACTGCACCAACTCAACGAATTGGAGGAGTTTCGTCTACAGGCTTATGAGAATGCCAAATTGTACAAGGAAAAGACCAAAAAATGGCATGACCGAAAAATAGTGGACAGACAGTTGGAACCAAGGCAGCAGGTGTTGTTATACAACTCGAGGTTGAAACTTTTCCCTGGAAAGTTAAAATCTAGGTGGTCAGGTCCATTTGTGATCACTCAGGTTTTACCATATGGAGCTGTTGAGTTACTGGATCCCAATACCAACAACACATTCAAGGTTAACAGTCAGCGTGTCAAGCACTACTGGGGAAATCATTTGAGCGACAAAAAGAAAGTGTCACACTTTCAGATCCAGCCTAACGTTCAAGAAGTAAAAGTCTAGCTGACGACTTTTAAACTTAGCGCTCGTAGGGAGGCAACCCATGCAATTTTGTGTATTATTGTGATTTGGTGTGATTTAATTTTGTGTGTTTAGTTTTTGCAGATTAAGACATTTCAAGATGGTAGAAGCTCTCGCAAATCTTCACAAGCAATTTCCTTCTCTCCCTCAAAAATCTCTAATGAAAGTTTACAAAGCTCGCTTGGAACGAATGAGACTACTGAGATCCATGGTGTGCCTAATGATATTCGTTGGGTAATTGAAACACGAATCCGATTGGCAGGTGAGTCTTCTGACTCTTTTATTTCACATATGCCTGGTTTTGGAAGAAGCACCTATGCAAAGAAACGTAGAGCTAAGCAAATGGGTGTTTGTTACAAATGTGCACGATGGAATTGCAATACTCGTTGTCATTCTTTAGGAATGGTGTCTGATAATCGCGAAGACAAAATTAAATTCATTAGGGATGGCTTGAGTAAGGAGTCTTTAGATGATATATCTTCGACTCTTGAGACGCATCCCAGTGGATATGTTCATATAGCCATTCGCAAATTACATACACAATTTCAAAAAGATAGACAACTGTTAAGTCTCGGGAATCTGACTCAAAAAG
>SKCR01032973.1:0-42989 GCA_019454045.1 Zanthoxylum bungeanum
GAAAAGAAATTTTAAGATCGCGAATTTTGGGATCTCCCCCAACTCACCAATAGTGTGGTGCATTATGAACAGTTATTAAGAGAGGAGGAAAAAATGAAAAATTCCAGCAAAGGAACTTATTAGAGGAACATCAATTATGAAATTGGCGAAATGGACATCGAATCGGCCGACTTATGCTTGGCCGAATTGGTTAAAGGGAAGTCGTACGTTTGCAAGGTGTGGGAACACAGGATCTGGGGCGACGCATGCTGTCCCGGGCTCGCGGCCCGGTCGGGAGTACGGAGTATCCACGGGGGACTAAACCGGAGAATAATGGAGTCGCCACCCGGTGTGAACCGGGAAAATGAGATTTAAGGCCGCACTCACCCCTCGCAAGGGAAGACCTCAAACCGTTGGGTTCAGAATGGTCCCTTACTTATGTCACTTGTAATGAAAGGATTTGCGTAATAATTTAATCAGGCCTAAGTAACAGTTATTTCCAAGAGTATCATGCTTCTAAATCCACATGCATGAAATTAATCATCACAACATACAACATCACATGGCAATCTCATGAACATATTCTCAATCATATGATATGGAAAACTAAGAACAACCTAATCATGCTTGGGTACTATCTCATGAATACATCGAATGGATAAATGCAGGAATACAAATAATATGATTGACTACATAATGCAAGAGAGATCACCCAAGAGGCAATTATGCATGAAATATGATGAGACAGACTCAGTTCAGTGTGTGCGCGTTCGCGTAGCGTTCGTAAACGCGTTCGAACGGTGAACAGAAGGTTTGCGTTCGTGTAGCGTTTGATAACGCGTTCGAACAGATCCAGACCTGATGAAACAAAATGCATGCGCGTTCGAGTAGCGTTTGTAAAACGTGTTCGAACGGGAAACAGAAGGTTCAAGTTCGTATAGCGTTCAATAACGCGTTCGAACGGAACAGACCTGATGCACAAAATGTGACGCAATACATACATAAAAAAGCAAATAGCGAAATACGAAGCGCGGCGAAGCATCGTGGCAAAGGATTTTAAACCTCTTCAATTAGAGGACCTTTCATCGCACTTACTAACCCCATGCGCTTATCTCAATGCATATAAAAAATAAAGACAATAACCTTAGACTTCATGTACCCGATTGAACACATCTTACATTCAACCGAATATACGTTAATCGGCGCGGCAAAGCATCATGGTAAAAGATTTTAACCTCCTCAATTAGAGGACCTTTCATCGCACTTACTAAGCCCATGCGCTCGATCACATCATGCATACAAGAATAAAGACAATCATATCAAACTTAGTATATCCGATTGAACATATCTTATATCCAACCGAACACACATCAACCGGCGTGGCAAAGCGTTGTGGTAAAGGATTTTAACCCCTCCAAATAGGGGACCTTTAATCCGACTTACTAAGCCCATGCGCTCGATTGTATCATACATACAAAAGTAACATGCAGAATTCAAATAAGGAAAAATAAATAAATCAAAGCAACATAAAATAAAAGGATGTGCCGTTTACTCAAGTGGTACGTGGAGTTGTATCCCGAGTACATATCATACTACCGTCCATTCGGAATCGGCTATGAAATTTATGTCCGGGTTTCCATCCTATATACCACAAGAGGCGACACATTTTCCATTTCATTCAAGCCACAACATGCATCCACAAACGACTCTCATGCGAATAGAATTCAATAAACAATCAAAAGACGAATATAAACTAATGAGAAAAGTGCCCTCAGGTCTAACATTTTAAATCACCTCTCGGATGTACGGTACACGATCGTCGGAAGGGTGGATGCTCCGCAACTCTTCCGGTTCACTGGTTCACTGCTCTCGTTCGTTGTCTTACTGTTTTGAGTCGTCGTTCTCCGTCTTTTGCTGCTGCTTTTGACTCCGATTCGCTGCCGTTTTGCTACTGTTCTGCTGCTATATTTTAGTTACTGTTCTTGGGATGTTTTGGCTACTGTTTTGGGTGTGATTTTCGGTGGTGTTCTGGTGTGGTTCGGGGGCTGTTTTGATGAGGTAAAGGGGTGTTCGGGATGTGTTTTGGTCAAGGCAATGAGGGTTCTTTGGTTTGTGATCTTCAGTTATTGAGAGTGAGGGAGAGTTGTGTCAATAAGCTTATTGTGTTTCTTGTGTGTGTTGTGATTTTCGTGTGAGTTGTGTGTATGAGCTAGGGGAGGCTTTTCTTGTATGAATGAGCTATGTATGAGCTATGGGAGGCTTTTCTTGTATGAATGAGCTAGAGGGTGCATGTCTTGGTTAGGGGTTGTTTATATAGAGAATGACTAGGGCTTCACCTTGTCTCACAAGGAAGAGATTTGATTTAGTGTTGAGCAAGGAAAGTCAAAGATTGAGGGGGGACAAATTTGGTTTAGATTAGGAAGTCAATTTTTTTTAGTTTGTTATAATTGATTTTAATTAGGCATGACATCTTTTTAATTTAGTATGTGATTTTGTTTAGTTAGGAAGGAATCTTGTGTAATTGGTGGGTGAATATCTTAATTAAGGAATTAAAATATTTGATTGATTTTAATGTTTATTTTAATTTGGTATGTGATTTTTAGATTTGTTTTGATTTCACCATGTGTTAAATATGTATTTTAAGTGGGCTTGGGCGTGTGGGCCAAGACTTGGGTGAATTGGGCTTGATGTGAGGCTAACAGCATAACCAGAATTACCGACACCGTTCGAACGCTTCCTCGAACGCGGCACGAACGCCCGCAATCTGTTTGGCGTTCGAACGTATACACGAACGCAGCACGAACGAAAACAGTGAACCTTGTTTATTCTGAATTTCCCATTCCGATGTCCGTTTTCTGTGACATCCGTGACTTAAAAGGTAGTGTCTCCAATGAGACTCATCATAGGGACTTATATGCAAAAATGCAGTGCCTACACAAGGAGTGGGCTGAACCCCAAGCCAAAAAAAAGAACGATAAAAAAGTAGGAACTTCTATTTCGATATCACGAAAGTCGATGCCATATTCGATCAATTATATAAAAATAAGAAAATTAGTTTGAGCGATCGCCACACATTGCAAAGCGCCGAGCAAATCAGTGGTAAAAAATATTATAATTGGCATAATGCATGGTCCCACTCAACTAATAATTGTCTTGTTTTTTGGAATGTTTTGCAGGATGCCATAGAATCTGGACTAGTAACGTTCGAAAAAAAGATGGCGGTGGACGACAACCCTTTTCCAAAGCCGATAGAATTAAACATGATCAACTCGGACCTTACCAAAATGAACTTGCCAAAGTTCAAGTTGGTCCTAGATGAAGATCAGAACTGTCATCATCCAAGCGCTCTGGAAAGGATCAAAACACCCCAAGAAGGGAAGGATCGGCGAAATCTGTGTGCACGATGCAAGAACAGTATAGAGTGGATGAGGGAGTTGGAAGATAACTGTGAAAGACTAGTAAAGAAAGAGCCAGTAGCATGGCAACCGAGGACCTTCGCGCCAAGGTTCTACGGTGAGAATTCAAACTTCGTCTAAAATGTAAGGACGTTTAGGCCGAAAATTAATCAGCCCAACGTATGGCATACCGGAGGCCATATTCGGAGCAACGTCTGGGAAGGAACGACCCTACTGTGGATGAAATGACAAGGACACAACTGAGACGACACCAGAGAAATTATGGCCGTATGATGCGCCAACAAGGCGAAATGAAAGTCACCACAGGCCATAGGGAGAAATCAGATGTGAATAGTAAAGAGAGTGACGACAGAGAAGGGACAACTACGAATTGTGATGAGCGTACCAAGTTTGATAGAAGAAAACGGGACGAGACAGACGACGAAGAACCCCATGTTGTCATTCAGTTCGGCAGTATGCCACCGGTTGTGGCTAATCATTTCTTGTTGTCCGAAAAATTCAAGGGGGACAACAATGAAGGGTCTAGAAATAACGAAGATGTCTATGATGATGATGAAACAGAATTTGCAGCACTCTCGATAACAGACAGAAAGGCTTCGGACGAGGAAATGACTGACATAGAAGAAGAAATAGACATCAGGACTGAAGCACCAAGAAGGGGGATATCACAGAATCGGCTTCTCAAAGAATTGTATGAGGCCGGAAACCATGCATTCGGAATGCTAGGAGAAGAGTTGGGACGATCCCATACCTCGTCCAATATGGAATGCCCAAAATAAAACGGACCATTACCATGGCAGAAAAGCGAAGACTGGTCATCAATAATGTCTCTCACAATGCACCGGTCACATTACCACCTTCTAGATGGGACATGAAGGGAGAACTACCTCGGGCCAATGCCGGGAATGAACAAGCAATGGAGGTAGGCCTATCAGGGAAAGTGATATTCCCAAAACCACCACCACAAATGAAGAGACACATGCGGCTATTGTATGTAAAAGCAAAGGCCAACGGATACCCATCACCAAAGTATTGATTGATAATGGAGCGGCCATCAATGCAATCCCGTTTAGGATGTTAGGACGTTTAGCAAAGTCAGAAGGTGATCTCATCCTTACAGAGGTGGTGCTCACAAGTTTCAATGGAGGGGCGACGATGGCCAAAGGGGTCGTGCCGTTAGATTTGCAAGTAGGGAGCACTACGAAGATAGTAGTGTTCTTTGTTATAGATGGATCAACCACATATAACATGCTCTTAGGACGGGATTGGATCCACGACAGCCAATGCATTCCTTCATCCATTCATCAATGCCTAGTTTTCTGGAACCAGAGAGATGAAGTGGAAATAGTACATGCTGATAACAGACCTTTCGCTACAGAAATAAATTCGGCCGAATACTTCATGTACGAGGGAAATTACGGGCTGACCAGGGTTCTGAATGAAGGAGAAAGTTCGGTCATCGTGGCTCAAAATGACGAGCCATACCTCGCAAGTCTGTTAAACGATTTGGAGAACCAATGCACAGTAATTCAAATGAAGAAGAACAAGCAGAGTAAAGAACAAGCCGCACTCGCGGCCACCAGGGACAACTTAATGGCCTATGTAGCAGAACGAGAAGATGAAACTGAAGCTCAAGCCACTATTTCGGCCTTAAGGGATAAATTGTTAGCACACCAGACATAAGATGGAATAAGAGAGGCATGCGGGGTAGATTGTTTGATGGAAGAGAGTCACAAGACCAAACAACAAATGAAAGAGGAAGAATACGCTCTGAATGGGCGGCATAAGACGAGCATCACAAGGGTACATGATGTGTTGGACGAGGTAAACTTGGGAAGTGAGGACGATAGACGTATCACCTACATCAGCAAGGAACTAGAGGCCCATGTACGCGAAAAAACTGATCCATTTGTTACAAAAATATAAAGAATGTTTTGCTTAGGACTATAATGAAATGCCTGGTTTATATAGAACGTTAGTAGAACATAGGTTGCCAATTATGTCAAACCATAGGCCATATAAACAACCTCCTCGAAGGTTTGAACCCAATGTCATGCCTGACATTAAGAAAGAGGTCGAACGCTTTTTGGAGGCGAAATTCATTAGGACGACCATATACGTAGAATTGATGTCAAATATCGTCCCTGTCATGAAAAATAATGGAAAGCTAAGAATATGCTTAGACTTTAGGAATTTAAACTTGGCCACACCAAAAGATCAATACCCCATGCCGACGGTAGATTCCCTAGTGGACTCCACAATAGGGTACCGGGTGTACTCTTTTATGGATGGGTACGCATGATACAATCAGATCTATATCGCCGAAAGCAATATACATAAAATGGCTTTTAGGTGCCCAGGTTCTTTAGGATGTTATGAATGGGTGGTGATGCCATTCGGTCTAAAAAATGCTGGGGCCACGTACCAGCGGGACATGAATATGATTTTCCATGACATGATCAGCAAATTTGTAGAGGTTTATATGGACGATATAGTGGCTAAGTCCGTAACCATGGACGAATATTTTAGCCACTTAGCAATGGCTTTCGAGAGAATGAGGAAATTTAAATTAAAGTTAAACCCTGCCAAATATGCTTTTGGGGTTTGTGCAGGAAATTTCCTGGGTTTTCTAGTACACCAGCGGAGAATTGAGATTGATACCAATAAATCTCGGGCAATCACTGAAGCCAAACCACCTCGAAGTAAGAAAGAGTTGCAAAGATTTCTAGGGTAAATTAACTTCTTAAGAAGATTTATCTCTAACTGTGCTTGAAAAACTAAAGTGTTCTTGTCTCTGTTGAGGCTAAAGGATAAGGACGAGTTCTTCTGGACCGAAGAACATCAAAAGGCTTTCGAGAGCCTGCAAAAATATTTATCACAGCCAACATTGATGGTACCCCCTGTGCCAGGACGGCCAATGAAGTTATATATATTAGCCGAAGAGCAATTCATAGCTGGGATGATCGCGCAAGATGATGACATGGACGTCGAAAGAGCCATCTATTATATCAGCAGACAATTGCTGAAATATAAATGTAATTATTCTCCAATGGAGAAATTGTGTTTGGCATTATATTTTACATGTACTAAATTGCGAGCCTACCTTAGGCCGATTACAGTGTACTTAATCACTAAAGTTAATATAATAAAGTACATGTTCTTTCCTCCTATTTTGCATCAAAGAGTTGGTTTCTGGTCATTATCATTATCAGAATTCGATATACGGCATGAACCTCAAAAGGCTGTAAAAAATCAGGCCTTGGCAGATTTCTTAGCTGATCACCCATGTTTGAGTACCATTAGAGAAATGGAAATGGAATTAGATGAATATAGTTTGAAACCATGGACGATGTATTTTCATGGATCTAGCACGACGAAAGGAGCAGGGATAATAATAGTCTTAATCAGTCCAATGGGAGAATCATTCCATTTCATAATCAGGTTAGATGAATATTGCACCAACAACCAGGCCGAATATGTGGCCTTGATATTTGGGTTTGAAATACTCCTCAATATGGGAGTAACACACGTGTTAATTCGAGGAGACTCGCGACTAGTAATCAAACAGGTAACGAGAGCCTTTAAATGGCAGAGCCCATCAGTCATGGCACTATCAGATGTAGCCAAAAAGTTGCTAGATCAATTTGACGTTGCGGATCTAGAACACGTTCCAAGGACGAATAACGAAGTGGCCAAAAACTTGGTCCAAGCAGCCTATGGATATAAACAGACAAGCATAGATGGCATATATAGGAGCGAAGAGGTCAAGAAAACCCCGATGAGACGAAAGAGAATGATGGATGTCATGACCGTTGAGGTCCAAGAAGAGGACGATTGGAGAAAAGAGATCATAGAATTCCTAAAACAACCCGAAAATGGGAAAAATCAAAGGCTGAAACTCAAAGCCTTGAACTACGTGGTGTCGGGAGATGTGTTATATAAAAAATGCCCAGACGACCTGTTGTTGAAGTGTGTAGGGCCATCGAAATCTAGAACTATTATGGCCGAAATACACGAAGGTGTTTGTGGGGCTTACTGTAGGCACTGTATTTTTGCATATAAGCCTTGATGATGAGCCTCGTATGGAGGCACTACTTTTTAAGTTGCGGAAGTCGCGGGAAATGGACGTCGAAAGGGAAAAGTCAGAAATCAATACTTTGTTGGATTTAATTTGCTTGCTTAGCTTTGGGTTTGCTTGATGAACCTCTGTTTTAAAATTTATCTGCGGCCCAAACCCCCGCAAGACACACACCAAGCCCAAAACAACCAACCACACGCCCAAGCCTTCCAACCACACGCCCATAAAGCCTCCAAACCCATTAAATCACATCCAAAAATATTCAAACACATTAAACACATGTTAAAATCTAAAAAAATCACCTTTCCAAATTAAAAGATTCAAATCAAATCTCATCAATCACCTTTCTAATTAAATTAAATCACATGCCTAAACTAAATCAAATCAAATCAAATTACCTTCCTAAATTGAATAGATCCGTTCCTTATAACAAACAAATTAAATATTCCCCTATAATTACACAATCTCCATTTTCCTACCCGTATAAGGTAAACCCCAACCCTCTCCTATAAAACGAAGCATAAACCCAACCTTAGAACCCCTAGCAGATATTCACGCAAAAAGCAAAGAAATTCCCCCTGCCAGTGCCGTGAACACACTGCCCTAAAATCCCTCTCCATTGACGCCAAACTACACCCAGCAAACAGCCCTATATTGTCGCATAAACCCAACCAGAAACTGTCCCCTATTACTGCAAATCCCAGCCAGAAAACAGTCCTTAAATTCATGCCCAAACTGTCTATTGTAACCACCAAAAACTGCACTGAAAATCAGCCCTGGAACCACCGAAAACTGCACTAAAAATTAGCCCTGCAACCACAAAAAACTACACTAAAAATCAGCACTGCAACCATCGAAAACTGCAAAGAAAATTAGCCCCATATTCACCGCACAAACAGCCCCAAAATAGCCCATATTCACCGTAAAACAGCCCCCAAACTGCACCCTTAAAAAATAAAAAACTTCAATCCAAAACACCTCTTAAATCATAAAAAAACTGCACTCTAAAATACCCATTCATCACCAAAAAATTGCACTTCAAAACAGCAGAAAAAACATCAGCAAAAATAGTAAAACCATCAGCAAAAATAGCAGCCCAAAACAGCGAGGCAACAAAGGAAAACAACAAACCAGCAAATCGGAAAAGTTGCGGACCATCAACTCTTCCGACAACCGCGAAACGCACTTCCAAGAGGCGACTTAAGAGGTTAGACTTGAGGGCACCCTTTTATTTAGTCCCGTTTTTTTTTCTTATGTTATTTGTTATTATTTCTTCGCATGCATATTGTTGATTCATGTATGTTGTGGCCATGGAATGAATGATTTTGTGCTATCTCTCGTGTTATATCGGATGGAAACCCAGACGTAAATTCCGTAGACGAATCCGAATGGACGGTAGTGGGGTCTGAACTCGGGATACAATTCCACGTACCACTTGAGAAACGCACATATTTCGTTTCATCCAATCTTGTGTTTATTCGTTGTTTATTAGAAATAGTATGTTACTTTTATGCATGATTAGGTTGTTTCGTATGTTATTTTTATGCATGATTTAGTTGATTATTTCCAAGCATGATTTAGTTATTTCCTTCGCATTAGGAACTTAAATTATATCACTTCTACGTTTATGTTTAGATTATTATTTACTTACATTGCCATGCTTATCGATTTAATGTATTCATGAGATTGTATGCTTGCCGTTATTTCGACTTACTTTTATGCATGCAAACTTAGATATAGGTTGTATACGAACTTAGATGTAGTATATGTTGCATAGACTCAGTTATATTATTACATAAATCCTTTCATTACAAGTGGCATAAGTAATGGACCATTCTGAACCCAACGGTTTGAGGTATTCCCTTGCGATGGGTGAGTGCGGCCTTAAATCATTTCCCAGTTCACACTGGGTGGCGACTCCATTATTCTCCGGTTTAGTCCCCCGTGGGCTACTCCGTACTCCCGACCGGGCCGCGAGCCTGAAACAGCATCGCCGATTTCTGTGTCCTACAGTCTGGCGACTCCACTGGGGATAGAGAATCAGCCCCGAAATAATGCCTTGTAATGTTTGTGATTTTTGTTTTAGTTGACTGTGTCTACCGTGGGCTAAAGGGGTTTAATCAAAGGCACTATTAGAGCTAGGTAATGGTTTGGTGTCTTCCTTCATTCACTACCTTTCTATAAGGAAAAGCTGTGAAAGACACATACATAATCATTTACTCGAAGCTTACCGTGATGGACTAATTTGGAGGACCTATTATTTATTCCTGTCACCAATGCGATAAGAGCCTAAGAGGCTTGGGTATTTAAGAGAGTTCGCTCCACCCTCCCTCTAGGGAATCTGCAATAGGAAATCTATTTGACAGTCAGTCGTGCCCCATAACTCGTTGGCACGTACCTTAAGGTATAAAAAAGATGCGCTCACTTGGTCGCTTGAACCCTTGAGTGAGGAGTCCTAGTTGTGAGCAATCCTTCGCCAACTGGAGCCTTTGTCTATACTCCTCTAAACCCACATGTGAACCATAGTTGTATGACTAATATAAAATATTCCTTATGCTTGCGTTAAGGACCATCGTCATTTGGATTCAGTTGGACATTTTGTCATGAGGTATGGGCTTGTTGGGCCATTTAAACTGAGACGAGTATATGCTTTATGGCAATTGGGCCAAAAGCTTCTAAAATACCGATTGGCCGCTTTATGTTTAGTCCCTTTATCATTTGAAGTTGCTTAGCCATGTTATCGCAAAAGTGTAAACATGTTGGTACCTTTTCAACTGGGACAAGTTTGCACCTCGCAATAGTATGATTGAATGCTTTAAAATGATTATAGGCCGACTTATGTATCCAATGCATCGCACACATGCAGTTTTAAAAGACATCATAGATACCCGTTGGGTTAGGAAAGATGGAAGACTTGTCAAAAGGCCGTTAGCGAACATGAGCGAATCAGAGAACGAGGTATCCCGTATGGATCAACTGGAAACAAGTCTCACTAAGGTTACCGAGCAGTTGCAAGCTTTGACCACCGCTGTGGCCAATATGGTTATGCCCCATACTGGGGGAGGCTCTGAGAATGAGAGGCGTGAGGACCCTCCAAACAGATTGAGTGATGATATCCCTGTCTTTGATGATGACATGACTGAGTATGAAGCGTGCGCCTTCGGACTGACGACATTGATAACCTTGAAAGCTAAGAACATGGAGATCTACAGAGACTCGATGTTGGTAGTCCGATAGATGCAAGGAGAATGGGAATTGAAGGAAAAACGATTGAAACCCTACTTGTTCAACCTCAGAAGTCTGGCACAGGCCCTCCCCGATTGTAAATTTCAACACTCGCCGCGATAAGAAAATCAAATGGCCGACGCGTTATCTACACTAGCCGCGACTTGGGAAAATCCGGAGAAGTTGGTGATGAGACCTCTAGTGTTGACCACAGCAGACAGACCTATCTACGAGATAGAAAAGGTCTTAGAAGTAGAGATCGACGATGGGAAACCATGGTACTATGATCTTCAGCGATAATTAGAACGCGAGGAACTTCCAGAAGAAGCAAGCAGAAATAACATGATAGCCATTCAGAAGTTGGCTTCTCAATATGTGAGTTTGAAGGGGAACTATACAGGAGGCAAGCGAATGGCATTCAGCTGAAGTGTTTAAGAAAAGAAGAGGCTCAGAAGGCAATGGAAGAAGTACAAGCCGGAGTATGTGGACCACACATGAATGGGTTGAATTTATCTCGTAAGATAGTGAGACAAGGCTTTTACTGGTCGACCATGGAAGATGACTGCGTGAAGTTAGTAAAGCATTATCACGATTGCCAAGCACACGGTAACTTGAACCATTTGCCGTACACAGAGTTGCATGGGCTATCAGAGTCGTGGCCTTTCTCAGCATGGGGAATTGATATGATTGGAGAAATTCAACCGCATACATCGAATGGACATCGCTTCATAGTAGTGGCAGTAGACTACTTTTCAAAATGGGTGGAAGCCGAGTCATTTCGCAACGTCACAGCAAAGCAGATGGCGAAGTTCATAGCCCGGAACATCATTTGTCGATATGGGATGCCGTATCACGTAGTGACAGAAAACGAAGTCCAGTTTCAAGGAGAAACAAAGGCAATGCTACATAAGTACGGGATAGGACATCATAAGTCGTCATCTTATAGACCGCAGATAAATGGGGCTGTCGAGGCAGCCACTAAGACAATAAAGAGGATATTAACCAAAATGATGGAGAACTTTAAAGATTGGGCTGACAAGCTACCACACGCCCTGTGGGGGTACATAACTTCTATGAGAACAACAACAGGAGCCACGCCTTACTCTTTGGTCTATGGCATGGAAGCAGTACTGCCAGTGGAAGTTGAGATACAGTCTATGCGAATATTAGCAGAAGCAAAGTTACCTGAACAAGAATGGGCCTCGCAGAGATTTGAACAGTTAGCATTACTGGATGAGAAGAGAATGAATATGCATATGCAATTATACCAGAAGAGGTTGGCTCGAGCATTCAACAAGAAGGTGCGTCCTACTAAGATCAGAAAGGGTGATCTGGTACTGAAGCAGTCGAAGCCACCGACGACAAACTCGAGAGGAAAGTTCAGACCCAACTGGGAAGGACCCTACATAGTCCAGAAAGTAATGGGAAATGAGGCAATGAGACTGTCAGATTTGGAAGGGAATGAGCTCACCGAGCCAATCAATGTGGATAGATTGAAGTAGTATTTTGCATGAGGAAGAGAAGACTGAGCGATCACCAAGAGGACTGGCAGAAGACCTAACCCAACGGAATAGGAAATTCATTCATGCATGCATGCATACACGTAACGTATTTGCATTCTTTTTTGTGTTTGTTCTGTTTTGTAATCACAGGTTTCAAAGAAGAAAAAGAGAAAACGGCAAAGGAAAGCCAACTAGAAGCAGCAATAATACAATGTCATCAGTTTTAGGAATGAATCACGAGGTAGAAGCCCACATCAGTTTCAAGAATGAATCAGTATCAGTTTCAGGAAAGAATCCTAGGGTTGAGGGCCACATTTGTATCAGTCTCGGGAATGAATCCCAGGGGGCGAAGCCCATATTATCAGCAGTTGAAAGGAAGAATTCTAGTGGAGTGAGTGAAAAAAAAGGAGAGAGAGAAGTCCTTGATGGTTAGGCATATGTCCGGTGATGACATTGTTTGCTGTAGGGAGAAACCTTAGAAACGATAAGTGCGAGATGTGCTCTCATCCAGTATTCTGAATGGTTGATCTCGGCTAGACTCGCGAGGACTTGATTACGGGATCTTAGCAGTAGAAGCCTGAGTAGTCGGCGAGATGACTAGTTGGATAGATGGCGGATCAGTGAATGACCGTTTGCCTATATGTCCATCCTGGTTTACTTATGTTACGATATGTGATATGGTTGGAAATGAAGAAAAAGTCTCTGAAAAGAAAAGAAAAAAAAATAGACCACCTATAACCGATAAGCGTGAAGCTACCATTGGGCGAGTATTGGACCACCATGAGGAGAAATACTACCTTAAATGGTAGGTGTGTAGAAAAAAAAAGAAAAAGAAAGAAAAGAGGAAGTTCAAAATGAAAAGAAAAAGATAAAGAGACAAAAGAAAAGAAGAAGAAAGCCATATCACATTGAGTACGAGGAAGTAATTACGGAGCATGACCAAGACATCTAGGTTGGTTAGACCCATTGATCCAATTCTCCGAGACAAAATCATTGAGTTGGCTTACTTAAAGATTAAGCTGCGAAAGAACCTTGGCACACACACACTGGGAGTCTAGTTCAAATCAATTATTCAGACGGTCGGATTTGAGTTGTATCAAGTACTTTGAAGGGTCTCTGGTTTCGACATGAAGCATCATTTGAGGATGACAATATGTTTAGCTATCGAGATTATCTCGTGAGAGGCACTATAGTGTGTTGGTATGTAACATCACATCAGAAGATCTACCTTGACCTAATAAAAGCAGTAAAGAACAGAAAAATTAACCGAGACTGGGGGCGACCAGTCTACCTTTCTCATACAGCATGGTTCGAGAATGAACCATCACATCAGCAACGCCTCGGGGATGAGGTTCAGTATCCCAGGAATGGCATTTCGAGGATGGAGCATGGGTCGAGGCCCACATCAGTATCAGATTTGGGATGCGTCCCACGGTCGAGGCCTACATCAGTATCAGTTTTGGGATGCGTCCCAGGGTCGAGGCCCACATCAGTATCAGTTTTGGGGATGAGTCCCAGGGTCGAGGCCCACATCAGTAACAGTTTTGGGATGCGTCCCAGGGTCGAGGCCCACACGTCAGTATCAATTTGGGGATGAGTCCCATGGGCGAGGCCCACAACAGTATCAATTTTAGGGATGAGTCCGAGGGTCGAGGCCCACATCAGTATCAGTTTTGGGATGCGTCCCAGGGTCGAGGCCCACACTTTAGCAGTTTTTGGGATGCGTCCCAGGGTCAAGGCCCACACATCATACAGTAACGGTTCGGGAATGGACCACCTCACAGTAACGGTTCAGAAATGGACCACCTCACAGTAACAGTTCGGGAATGGACCACCTAATAGTAACGGTTTGGGAATAGACCACCTCACAGTAACGGTTCAGGAATGGACCACCTCACAGTAACAATTCGGGAACGGTTCGGGAATGGACCACCTCACAGTAACGGTTCGGGAATGGACCACCTCATAGTAACGGTTCGGGAATGGACCACCTCATAGTAACGGTTCGGGAATGGACCACCTCATAGTAACGGTTCGGGAATGGACCACCTCACAGTAATGGTTCGGGAATGGACCACCTCAGAGTAATGGTTCGGGAATGGACCACCTCACAGTAACGGTTCGGGAATGGACCACCTCACAGTAACGATTCGGGAATGGACCACATTACAGTAACGGTTCGGGAATGGACCACCTCACAGTAACGATTCGGGAATGGACCACCTCACAGTAACGGTTCGGGAATGGACCACCTCACATTAATGGTTCAGAAATTGACAACATCACAGTAACGGTTCGGGAATGGACCACATCACAGTAACGGTTCGGGAATGGACCACATCACAGTAACGGTTTGGGAATGGACCACATCACAGTAACGATTCGGGAATGGACCACAGATGGTTCGAGAACAAAGCCCAGAGGTCGAAAGTGCCTCACCATAAAATTCAGTACAGTTCGGGAATAAAGCCCAGGGAACAAAGCCCACACTCGGTGGTTCGGGAAAAAAGCCCAGGGGTCGAAGCACTTCGTCACCATATCAGCAGTTCGGTAGTGATTCCTAGAGATCGCAGCATCTTGCAGGGATGAACCTTGGGGTCGAAGAACTTTTCACCAGATCAACTCAGTTCGAAGCAACAGGCAAGCCAAGTGGCAGCTGGTGTGCCAGGTAAGTGAAAATGCATTGCATAACTTTGATAGGATTGTCATTGTCACACACTGCACAAGTCCCATCAAAGTGGGGGCGACTGTAGGCACTGTATTTTTGCATATAAGCCCCGATGATGAGCCTCGTACGGAGGCACTACTCTTTAAGTTACGGAAGTCACGGGAAACGGACGTCGGAAGGGAAAAGTCAGAAATCAATACCTTGTTGGATTTAATTCGTTTGCTTAGCTTCGGGTTTGCTTGTGGAACCTCTGTTTTAAAATTTATCCTCAGCCCAAACCCCCGCAAGCCACACACCAAGTCCAAAACAACCAACCACACGCCCAAGCCTTCCAACCACACGCCCATAAAGCCTCCAAACCCATTAAATCACATCAAAAAATATTCAAACACATGTTAAAATCTAAACAAATCACCTTCCCAAATTAAAAGATTCAAATCAAATCTCATCAATCACCTTCCTAATTAAATTAAATCACATGCCTAAATTAAATCAAATCAAATCAAATTACCTTCCTAAATTGAAGAGATCATTTCCTTATGACACACAAATTAAATATTCCCCCATAATTACACAATCTCCATTTTCCTACCCGTATAAGGTAAACCCCAACCCTCTCATATAAAAAGAAGCATAAACCAAACCTTAGAACCCCTAGCAGATTCACGCAAAAAGCAAAGAAATTCCCTCTGCCATTGCCGTGAACACACTGCCCTAAAATCCCTCTCCATTGACGCCAAACTACACCCAGCAAACAGCCCTAGATTGCCGCATAAACCCAACCAGAAACTGTCCCCTATTACCGCAAATCCTAGCCAGAAAACAGTCCTTAAATTCACGCCCAAACTGTCTCATGCAACCACCGAAAACTGCACTGAAAATCAGACCTGCAACCACTGAAAACTGCACTAAAAATCAACCATGCAACCACAGAAAACTACACTGAAAATCAGCCCTGCAACCAATGAAAACTGCAATGAAAATTAGCCCCATATTCACAGCATAAACAGCCCCAAAACAACCTCTATTCACCGCAAAACAGTCTCCAAACTACACCCTTAAACCATAAAAAACTGCACTCCAAAACACCTCTTAAATCACAAAAAAACTGTACTCTAAAATAAAACCAGCGAACCGAAAAAGTTGCGGACCATCAACCTTTCCGACAACCATGAAACACACTTCCAAGAGGCGACTTAAGAGGTTAGACCTGAGGGCACCCTTTTATTTATTCCCGCTTTTTTTTCTTGTTATTTGTTATTATTTCTTCGCATGCGTATTGTTGATTCATGTATGTTGTGGCCATGGGATGAATGATTTTGTGCTATCTCTCGTGGTATATCGGATGGAAAACCGGACGTAAATTTCGTAGCCGAATCCGAATGGACGGTAGTTCGGTCTGAACTCGGGATACAATTCCACGTACCACTTGAGAAATGCACATATTTCGTTTCACATCATCATTCCTCTATTTATTCTTATTTATTAGAAATAGTATGTTACTTTTATGCATGATTAGGTTGTTTAGTATGTTATTTTTATGCATGATTTAGTTGATTATTTCCAAGCATGATTTAGTTATTTCCTTCGCATTAGGAACTTAATTATATCACTTCTACGTTTATGTTTAGATTATTATTTATTTACATTGCCATGCTTATCGATTTAATGTATTCATGAGATTCTATGCTTGCCGTTATTTCGACTTACTTTTATGCATGCAAACTTATATATAGGTTGTATGCGAACTTAGATGTAGGATATGTTGCGTAGACTCGGTTATATTATTACATAAATCCTTTCATTACAAGTGGAATAAGTAAGAGACCATTCTGAACCCAATGATTTGAGGTCTTCCCTTGCGATGGGTGAGTGCGGCCTTAAATCATTTCCCAGTTCACACTGGGTGGCGACTCCATTATTCTCCGGTTAAGTCCCACGTGGGCTACTCCGTACTCCCGACCGGGCCGCGAGCCTGGAACAGCGTCGCCGATTTCTGTGTCCTATACTCACCAGGCCGGAATAAAGATGAGGTGGTTGATCATACGGAGCAGATATTATTGGCCGAAAATGGGAGAGTCGTGCGTATCGTATGCCAATGGGTAAGTTGCTTGTCAGAAATATGGGCCCATTCAGAGTTCACCAGCAACTGAAATGGTCCTGTCATTAAACCATGGCCGTTCATGGGATGGGCGATAGATTTGATATGGAAAATCTATCCTGCATCTAGCAATGGACACACCTTCATCATCGTCGCCATAGATTTTTTTACCAAATGGGTGGAAGCAATTCCGGTAGTGGAGATTTCTCAAGGGCAAATTATCAAGTTCATAATAGAACACATCATCCACCGATTCGGTATCCCACAAACAATAATGGTGGATCATGGTACTTCCTTAAATGGCGAAAAGGTAAAAAGTTTCCTGGCCGAATACGGGACCCGGCTAGTAAACACTACTCCATATTACCCCCAGTCAAATGGTCAGGCAGAATCGTCCAATAAGACCTTCAAAGGGTTGATTCGGAAAATGGTAACGGACAATGCCAGGCGATGGGACGAGTGTTTGAGTCAGCCTCTATGGGCATATAGGACGTCACCGCGAATGAGTACCTCGATCACGCCACTTTAATTAGTATATGGTCAAGAGTCCGTATTACCAGTTGAAGTTAATATTGAATCCACTAGGGTGATGTTGCAAAAAGAATTGACAAGGGAAGATTACAGCGAAACAATAATCCAAAATTTATTGGAATTGGACGATATATAATGCGATGTCATAAACTGTTTGGAAGCACAAAAGAAAAAAATGGCCAAGGGATATAATCAGAAAGTCATGGCTAAATAGTTCAGAAAAGGCGAATTAGTGTGGAAAACTATATTGCCACTTGGAGCCAAAGATCCGACATATGGCAAATGTTCGCCTAATTGGGAAGGCCCATTTGAGGTAGACAACGTATTGCCAAACGAAGCTTACTATTTAAAAAATTTGAATGGAAAAGTGCATGATAGGGCGATAAACGGTAAATACTTGAAAAAATATGTGCCCTCATTATGGGAGCACAAGAACGTAATGTCTTTGCAATAAAGACAAAACCAAGTATATAAAATGTATTTTCATTAATTCAGGACGAAAACATCCTCAAAAATACAATGTTTGGACGATGCAACGTCCTACAGTATTACATGATTATTGGCTGGCCGAAAATCGTTGAAGCTCGCCAGGTGAATCCTTCAGAAGTGAGAACTCTCCCCCAGGTTCCGCCATTCTCTCTGCATCTCAGTATCGGCCCTCATTAGATCGGCCATGCCCTTCTTAAAATCAACTCGGGCTAAATCCTTGAATTCAGCCATAGTGGTAGTGGCCTCAGCTACCAGAGAGGCGACCCATTTCTTCTTGGCATCCCTCCTCTTGCGGCTTTCCTCTATCTGGCGCTGGATATTCTGTAACTGTCGTTCTAAATCCAACAGCAAGGACTCATCGATAATCATTTCATCCGTAGACTCTTTTATAATTTACCGAAGGTTATCAATGGTGTCTCGAAGCCTATCCTTCTTAGTTATTGATGCGCGCAGCCCGGCCTTCTGGCTATGAACGGTCTGACAACGGAGAATAAGGGCCGGGACCTTATCTTGCAAGTTTTGGAGAGAGAGTCGGTTTTCTGCTAAAATAGGTAAAATAGGAAGACCATGCAGTCGGTCTAGCTCGGAAGAAGCTTTTTCCAATTTAAACATATTCTCTGGCAGGGCGGCTTGGCTGATGTCAATTTTCATGAGCGATGCATATTGGCCAAGGACCTCCCGAAGGCCTCCAAGTCTGTGGTAGCCTGGGCCGGGGATAGGGGAGGCAAGGAAGAAGCAGAGGCTAACTGATCCAGATCGTTCAAAATATCCTCGACCGATTGCAAGAATTGATCTGACGCTGATTATAAAAAAATCCAAAGTTAGTAAATCAAACCATAATAGACGAAGAAAAGAGAGCATAAGGAAAAACCACTTACAGTTTCGGGCCTACGAGCAGAACTGGACGGCTCAGCAACAGATGGTGTAGGGGCTTCCAGTGGCAATACTGATTCTTCCCTAGAGATTGGACTGGGAGAATGGGAGATGACGCCCAAAAGGGAGAAGCAATAGGAGTCGAAGATGACGGTTGGTCGGAAGTAGCTACTTGTTGAATGGTAGGATCATGAGATACAGGCCGATGGAGGGCGGACGAAGGAGCCGAGAATGACGGCCGATCACAAGAAGAGGTTTCTTCCGCTAAAGGACCAGAGAGGTCTCCCGATAAGGGGATGGTGAAGGGGCCGAAGACGATGGCTGTTCTGGAATCGAGGTCTGCATTGTAGGGTCTGGAGATGCTGCTCGTGAAGGCAATGACTGTTGCGGCACGACTACTGACTGAGCATCTGCAGGAGAATCGGAATCGCAAGAATCAGAAATATGAATAACCTCTCATCTTCATAAATGCGACGAAGTACATCATCTTTGTACATAGACCGAGCCTCTTTTAATAACTCCAATTCGGCCAAACTAAAAAGGTCGTCTACATCCCTATAACTTCCCCTAAGCCCCGTGACGGCCATCCTGCGTACCAAGGGGTAAAGCCGTTTGAGATGACGCCAAAGAGGCCCGTCATCCGGCCAAATAGGTTCTGGCAGAATAGGCTCGTCATCCAGATGATGCACATTTGGGACATGATCATCCAAAGCGGGGCATTCAAATAGAGGATGGTCTCGTGTCATTTCCTCGACAAATGGGCGTGAACGGTCAAATTCTATACTTGGCCCTGTACCTTGGGGGTCAACTCCGGGCGAAGGATCGTTAGCAGCTGTTTCAATCTGTTGTTCTGTGATTGGAGCCTCGGCCGCTTCATCGTTGTCTGATGGAAGTTGAATGATCGGGACTACGGTGGGTTCAGGTTCCCCATATGGACCCTCAACCACGGGAGCTTCGGGCTCCGGAGCTTGAGTCGCTCCAAGTATGGCAGAAGATGGCTCAGTCCTAAGCACATGCACAAGATACATAACTTATAAAATCTCAAGTTAAATTTCAGTCCGATATACAAGAAGGGCATAGTTTCAGATTGTACCTTCGCGCGACGTTTCAGGGGCACCTCCGAATCAGAGCTATGAGTTGGGGAAGGCTGTTTCTGCTTGACCTGTTTAATCTTCTTCGGCTTGGTTACCTCGGTTTCTTCGGCCCCGCCGACTCCGAGGACTTGGAAGAAAAAATGGATGGTGGAAAATACCCGTGCAGAGGGCAAAGAAAAGAGTCTCTCCCGACCAGACGGCCAAAAATAGTCGAAAAGAGAATGGTCCGAAGTGCACAGAGAAAATGAGACTGCAATAAAGGAAGATAGCAAAGAACGGGTCTCTGACAAACATTGATCTATGTCCGAGAACAAAAGAACTTTAAAATGGTCATATGAAACAGAGCACATATGGATGGAAGATGCCATCCTTGAACGAGACCGAATTGGCGGGCAGTGAAGTTAGGCGAATAGACCTCCACCCCGGCCTTGCCATTGGCCCCGATTAGGATGTCATGAATCAAATCGCGGCTGCATAAAAACTTACGCCATATGTGATGAATTGATTCATCGTTTTCTGACTCAGGGATTTCATGGACGAAAGAAGGGCTGTCTCCCAGGGAGAAAGGAAAGAAAGAAGGGACCCGAGACAGGGTATAGAAATATTCAAAAATAGTGCGAGGAAGGAGAGAGGTTGGCCAAAGTTGGGCAAACAAAAGACCAGCACAAGGATAATAATGATTGGACTCAATTGAGCCGAAGACGGGGAAATAGGCTCTAAGCCAAAGCTGGATGAGCCATAGAGGGCCAGAGGCGATCGGCGAAGCCCCTGACCAAAGTTGTTTTTGAAGAACTGCCAACCCACGATAAATGGCAGCCAACAAAAAGGATGCCAGGTCCAAACGACGACCATTGGCAAGGTCTGAAGAGATGGGGAGGTAACCCACCATGAGTTTCTGATTGGGCACGCAAATGATATACTTGCAAAGCCAATAATGAAGTAAAGCCGTACGCTCCAGTATTGAGACCGAACCGGTCGATTTGGAAAATACAAGGAAGAAAACAGAGTAAGATGAGAAGGACGAAGAGTCCATTTAAGGAGAGGGAAACAAAAAGTTATACAGGCAGAAATGGTTGTACCCAGAGGGGCCAACCCGGTCAGAGCGCTGATATCGTGAAGAGTGATGGTGAAGGGACCAACAGGAAAAAGGAAAACATTATAATCTGAGGACCAAAAGAGTAGTGAAGTGGGAAACATGTTTCGGTCAAAAGGAGGCAAAGCCAGAGAGAGCTCGATAAGCGAAAGGAAGCTGTGTTCTTCAAGAAATGTGTGGGTATCTGCATGTAACAACATACGTTGGAACCAAGTCTCAAAGGAAGAATCATGTTTAGGCCATGTGCGAATGGGGTTGGACTGAGCCAGGGGAGAGACGTTCAATGGCTCTGAAAAGGGAAGGTTGGAAGTGGAAGGAAACAGTTGAGCCAACAGGGCCGTAGCGATGGCGTTGTCGTCGACAAAAATGGGGCCTAGGGTGCATTGGCCATAGTTCTCATTGAGGACATGAAGACCGAAAGCACTCATGGAGGAATCACCCAATGCCATCTGGTAGTCACCGAAAGTAGATGAGCTGTTTTGGGAGCATAAGAAGAAGATGCCATTGATAACGAAGGTTGAGAATACGAAAGAAGAGAGTTTTGCAAAGGGAAAGTAAAGTGAAAACAAGAGCAAGCCAAACCTTTATATGACGAAGGCAAAATGATCATCTTGGAATAGTGTCACAGCCCAAATCTTCGAAGGAAGAAAGAGCGGGAGAATGAGAAAAAATTGTAAAGTCGCCCTAGACAGGTGTCGTAACACGATTCGATGTAAGGGGATAAAAATGACGTATGATGCAGGGTGACACTGAGATGACGTGAAATACGGCTCATTAATAGGCTTCATGATGAAACGTGTTGGAAAAGGTCGGGCATTTATTGAAGAAGTGATGGGCTCGCATGGGGAACGTAAAGGACGGCCCGAAAAAATAATATGACGAGGATTTGTAGGTCTCCGTCTACCGCCCTGATTTCTACCTAAATCAAGAAATTCACCTCGATTTCACTTCCAACTCAATCAAAGTGAATTTGGGGGACAATTATTGACAAAAGAAAATCGCCCCAGGACGACAAGAATGAAAACAAGCAGGACTGACAAGTATCACGCCACATAACAATTCGTAAATAGGGCGACGAGGGAAAGAGTGATCAGAACAATCACCCTAGGACGATAAAAGAGTCAGGACGACTAATTCATACTGTAGTTGGTCTCACGATTTAAGCAGTTAGACAATTTCTTCCACGATTAGGCAGTTATGGCACACAACTCAACGATTGGAAGACACGATCCAGTAGTTGCAGAGAAGTTACAGACTAAAATCGTCCGAGCAGTTAGCAAGGCCCACTATAAGAGGATCATTCATGCGAAGAAGAGAGGCCCCCGAAAAAATGAAGACTCAAAACGAGCATTTTATTTTAATTTCTTAGCTTTGTAATCTTAGGACTGTAATTTGTGTGCTTGTGCCATTTGGAGGCTTATTCACTTAATCAAACACCCCTTGCTGGGACTGTGTCTCAGGAGGTCTTAACCTTACACGTTCTTTTGATAAAAAATTATGCAAACAAAATTTTTTATTACATACAAAGTTTTATTACATTAAAGAAAAATCATGCTTGATGATCGGCGTCTGTCGGGCCTGAATGAACTGTGGAGGTCGATCCTGTAACACTGCCATGAGCGAGCGATCATATCATCATCGTCATTTTCTTGACGATGCTTGTGATAACTGGTACTAGTTTCTGAATGGGTATACTGGGAGTCAAAGTTATATTTTTCTCCATGGTAAACCCACGTCCGACAGGTCACTGAAATTCCTGGCACGTATAAGTGATCCATTACTTTGCTCAAATGCTTCTTTCTCCTATTTAAACAGTTATATTACATGGACATTGCACACGACCTTCCGCATCAGCACTCGTTTCGCTGTTTCCATAAATACTTCCACCCCTTTATGGTATTATATACTCAATCTATTGGGCACATTCATCCAACTTCTATCCATATCAATAAAAATATCTACAAAATATAGCAAAATGATAAATTAATTAAAATTAATGTATGTACAATATATTCACTAATATATTTACCTAATTAAATTCTAAACCCTAATTTTATGGGATTTACTCAAAATATACAATGGGTAAAGAAATTATTAAAATGACAGTGATACATTAGAGAAAATATATCCCTTAGTTAGCTTAATTCATAAACTAAATATTTACCTAATTAAATTCTAAACCCTAATTTTAGGGATTTATTCAAAAATACATAATGTGTAAATAAATTAATGCAATAATAGTGATACATTAGAGAAAATACATAACTTACTTAACTTAGTGTTAGATTGTGGTTGAAAATGATGAAAATGGGTATTGAAGAAAATTGAATAAGAATGAATAAATAGAAGAAGGGGGTCATTGGTAGGTGGTATTTTTGAAGACTTTTTAATGTCGCTAGTATAAATAGAGATACTAAATGGCATACATTTAACATCGCAACCAATATTAGACGCTATATCTAACAACATATAGTGTCGAAAATTTGATAACAACACTAAATTACTACATTTTTTTTTGCGTCAAAGTTAGATATCGACACTAAATGTTGTAAGATTTAACATCGAATATTATTAGCAATGCTAAATTACTATGTTTTCTAGTATCAAAATTCGATATTGAAACTAATTACTGTAAAATTTAGCGTTGAATATGGTTAGCAACACTAAATATATATCATTTAACGTCACTATTTATATTTGATGCTAAATATTGACGAATCTTCATATTTAACATCGAAAATTAGGTAGAGACACTAGATGTCAAAATTTATTGCATCGAAATTTCATTGGCGACGCTAAATATTGTAATTTTAGCATCGTTATTTTTGCGACACAATATGTTGTTACTTTAGCATCGCATGATTTTGACGATGATTTTATCGGCGATGCCAAAACTTTAGACATTAAAAATTCTATTTCTTTAGTGGTTTTATATGGCTTTTAGTGTTTCTCTTAACTTAATAAAGTAAATACTAACATGATCGAGTAAAATACCAAAAGAATATATTATTCCATTTACAAGTTACAATATATTATATTGTATAACTATGTATGCTTCGATACTAAAAGAAATTTAACAAAAACAAACGAAAAAAAATGAACATTTTTTGTAACATCTATTATAATACTATAATTTCTTGCATAATCCTTAAATACTTCATTCTAATGGCCGAGGCCTTTAGGACTAGGTCCCGAGGCCAAGTGTCCAAGCCAAAATGACATCGTAAGTTTTGCCTTGTCATAGACCGAAGGCGGAGACGAAAAAGTCTCAAGGTGATTTGATTTGGCAAAATTTTCCTCCGGAAAAGTTCTTGTAGCCTTAACTCCAATATGGTTCAATATAGCCATTGAGATGACAAAAACGATCAAATGGGTGCTCAATTTTCTTGAATTCATAATCGGAAAATTGAGAAACAGGTAGCTTTTTCAGGGGAATTGAGTTTTTGATTTAGCTTTTTTTTTTTTGGGTGTTCGTTATATTGATTTATGAGCAAAAATATGAATGTGCTGCAAGTTATTTATAGGAAAAAAAAACGAGTAAGAGTTGTAATGTGTGTGTGTGTGAGCGCATACTTGGACTCGGCATGGCTTAGTACTTAGAATAAATTGAATTTGTATTTCTGTATGTTATTGGTGGGCTTTCCTATTGGCTTGCTTGTTGACTAAGGAGCTTTGAATTAGTCATGAATTGCAGGCTGGAAACTTGAGGAGATTTTATGTTGGTGCATGGAAAATATGCAAAAAATTTCGAAGGCAATAAATTTTTCGATTTTTTAAGGGAGAAAAGTAGAGTAATTCTTTGATATTACTATTATATGAATGACGTGATATCATAAATTAATAAATATATAATATGTGAAGTCGGTGGTATCAAGTCACTCATACAACAAATCAATAATTTTTGAGGGCAGAACCTATAATTAGCTCCCTGAACTCTTATCCAACATCTCAATAGCCCATCAAACTTTTATTTTCACCCATTAGCCCACTGAACTTTTAAAAATCGTGTAACAGTCCATTTACGTAATGCCGTTCCGCGCGTGTAACTAACGAAACGTTAAGTGAGATTGTTCATAATTTTTTCAGTGCCACATAGACTTTTTTGAACATGTGGAAGCCAACTCATTCCACTCCATTCCACTTTCCCAATTGCAACCCCAACACAATTCTGCCTAATTCGCTTCTCTGTCTACCATGCTTATGCCTTCCCCGATCCCGATCTCGACGCTCTCTCTCAATCATTCTGTGTCACTCTGTCAGACTCGCCATCTCTCTAAATCGCTCTCTCGGTGTCTCTCAAGCGGTCAACATCTCTGTCAATCGCTCTTCCATACTCCCTGAAGCCGCCGTCGACGCTCTTCCATACTCTCTCAAGTCGCGGTCAACGTCTCTATCAATTGCTCTTCCATACTCTCTCAGGCCTCCATCGACGCTCTCCGACATGTTATAAATGTATGTGCTTTCCCCGAAAAAACCTGACCCATCCCTCTCCTCTGAACTATTTTTGTTGTTGTTTCTGATTTCATTCTTTTGTAACAGAAAGCGAGAATTCAGGTGATGCCGTCATAGCTTCCTCTTCGTCGTCGTCAATTTGTCTTTCTCTAGCAGAGGCTTAGAGTTTTTGAAGAGTTGTTGCAGAGTTTGTGGTGATTATTTTTTATTTTGAATTTGAAATTTGATAAAGTTTTGAAATTTAACAATTAATTTAACGTCGTCATCAATTTGGCTTTCTCTGTGATGCTTTGAAATTTACCAATTAATTATTGTATTATTGAATTGAAAATTGATGTTGTGGTCCTCACTGTCGGATGTAGTTTCTGAATAATCAATTGAGAATTCTTTCTTTTGCTTAGTTTGTGCTTGTCCTTATGTAGTTGTAGTCCCAATTTGCAGGGAAAATGGGTGACAAGTTTGTCAAGTTGATTATTCACCATGGAGGTAGTTTTCATGACTATAGAGGGAAAAGAGAGTATGTGGGTGGACACATTGACGTTGTCGAGGATAAATTTGACTTGGACCACTTGTTGTATGTGAACGTGCAAGCCTATATAAAAGAGCTTGGGTATGCTAGTGTGGGAGCTTTATGGGTTAATCATAAACATGTAGGGGATTTTTGCCTCGTTATAGATGACTTGATTTTGTGTTCAATTGCTGAGAAAGTAGGGAGTGGTGATAAGCTGGACTTTTACATTGTGGGAGGGATTAAATTATTTCTAGATCTGAGTTCTCAAGTTTCAGAGAACATACTTAACCAACCTATTGAGAATAATTTTATTGAAGAGAACTATAATGAATTTTACTTAAGTGAAGAAGAGGACGAAGTTAGTTTGCAGCAAGAGAAAAAGTGAAGAAGAAAATTGAGCAGGCTGGTATTAGAGAAAAATCACAGAAAAAAATGTGCCAGAAGAAGCTGATGACTTACCTGAACTTTTTCTTGAAGCAGATGGTTTTTCAGAGGATGATTTAGAAGATTCTGAAGAGGATGAAGAACAAAAGGCAAAAGACGAAGATGAGGTTGGTTCTATTGTTAGTGATGATGATGAAGACATCATTGGTTTGAGTGGAAAGGATCAAACAATTAAATATGATCCTACCAGTACAGTCCCTATATTTTGCATTGACATGGGCTTTGAGAATGTGACACAAGTGAGGCAAGCTATTGCTAAGTATGCAATTGTTAAAGGTGTTGGACTTCGTTATTACTCAAATGACAAAGACCGTATAAGAGTGCATTGTTTGGTCGGTTGTCCTTGGAAGCTATATGTAAGTATGGAGAGAAACAACAACACAATGATGCTGAAACGTACACACCAAATCAAAAGTGTTACAAGGTGCAAAAATCCAATGGCTACTTCAAACAACTTGGCTTTCTTGTTGAAAAAAGATTGCACAACAACCTGGGATAAGAGTAAAAGGCATAAACATTTTTGCAAGTCTGAATATAAGCTAAATGTCAGGTGGACTATTTCCAGAGGGTAAGAAAGAAAGTTCTCAAAGACATTGTAGGAGACTATATTGAACAATATGGGACTTGCATGATTACTCCCATGATGTTTTTGAGAACAAATCTCTATTCAACTTGTGTGGTTGAAACCAGTAGAGAAGAAAGTACAAGAGGGGAATTCTTACGTTTCTGTTTGCTTTAAGGCATGCAAAGAAGGTTTTATAAATGGGTGTAGGAAGGTAATTGGTGTAGATGACTGTTTCTTAAAGGGTTTTGTGAGGGTCAATTGTTGTGTGCCATAGGAAGGGATGGAAACAATCAAATGTTTCCAATTGCTTGGGCTATGGGCTGTGGTTCAGATAGAGAATGCTTATAATTGGGGCTGGTTTCTAAGGTTGTTGAAGTATGACTTGCCTTTATGAGATGGGGAAGGATACACTATCATGAGCGACATGCAAAAGGTAAATATTTCAAGCTTAATAACCGTAACTGATTTGGTATGTAAATATAATATTTTGTTTTGATTATATGAAAATAATATTCTGTTTTATGGATTGCCACGTTCTATATGAATGTATAAGCTATTGTCGAAATGATATTACTTGTCGTTCCGGTTTGACATTACATAGTCTTTACTCAAGTTTTCAAATAATTTTTAAGTATCACCTCTTCTAGGTGTTATGGAGGGGAAAAAAGACTAACTAGAGAGGATGGCCGAATTATTTTGTCTTGACATTATATCTATATCATTCCTACATTTCTTTATAAAAAATGGAACTTGTTGTCTTGACATTATATCTTTTACTTTATATTAATAACCACCGAATTATTCCAATCTCTTTAATCAAATCAATTACTGATGTTTCTTTAATTAGGGTCTTGACAAGGCATTAAGAGAGGAGTTACCAGTTGTTTATCATAGGATGTGTGCAAGACACATCTATGCAGCTTGGGCAAGAGATGGAGGGGAGCAGAATGGAAAAAGTATTTTTGGAAGTGCGCAAAGTCAAGCAATGAGAATCAGCTGCAGAGGATTAAGGAAAAACTTGCAACTATGGGTAAATATTGTTCAAGACATGATTGAATATCCAATTCACCAATGGGTAAGAGCTTTCTTTCCAGAGATTACTAAATGTGATATGGTTGATAACAACATCTCTGAAACATTTAATGGGCGGATATTATATGCTCAGTATCTTCCTATTATTACTATGTTAGATGAGATACGTAGGATGTTAATGACTAGGATAACTCGTAGGCAAGAGTTTTCCAAAACATAGATATGTGATATTTCGCCAATGGCAATGAAGAGGGTTGAGAGGAACAAATCAAAATCGTTTGATTGGCAAATGGTATTCAATGGAGAAGATGGATACGAAATTTTGAGTGTGAAAAATGTTCAAGTAAGACATGTTTTTTCTTTACTGAGACAGACTTGTACATGCCGAGAATGGCAATTGGGCGGCATACCATGTAGGCATGCTATTTTTGCCATTTATGCTGCCCACAAACATCCTGAACAATTTGTCTTAGATTGGTACCATAAAGACACATTCCTTAAGGCCTATAACTATTTTATGTACCCAATGCAAGGCAAAGAGGGATGGCAGAAAATAAATAAAGGGTTGATTTTACCTCCTCCTTACAAAGCTAAATTTGGTAGGCCTAAGTTAAATCATTGTAAAGACAATGATGAACCAAAAAACATTGGGAAGGCATCACGAGTTGAGAGGAAGATGACATGCTCATTGTGCAAACAACAAGGCCACAACAATACATCATGCCCAACAAGACCAAGAGGAATTCAAGTACTTCAATAATTATCGTTTTGTTAAAATTGCTTAACCTAGCTTTGGATATTAAAATTTATTTATTTGCTCTATTTGTGCATAAACAGACCATCAATGTAAGGAGAAGTTCATGGATGTTACAAGGAGACAGGGCTGTGAGCATGAGCATGCAAAATGCGAATGCTTTCTTGCAAAGGTAGCAGGTGGGGGTCAAACTAATACAGAAGCAAGTTCTACTCAAAATCCAACACCAACACTCATTCTAGGACATAAGTACAAAGGATTGCAATGGAACGGTTTTGATGCAGTCACTGGAAGGCAGCTTCAAGAAATTCGAGACAAGAAGATGACGCGTAAAGACTGATGGATAACATATTAGTTCATATCATTTTGATGTTAGTAAGATATTTTAGATCATTTTGGACAAAAATCAAATATTTCATTTTGGATGATACTTTAATATTCTACTTTTTGCTTGAATTTGGCTTCAGTGATAATATTATCAAAGTATATTGTAACTCAAATATATAGTATTATCGTTAATCATTTGATCCCTTGACCGCTTTTGGTTGTCTCTACTCTGCTTTAGAACATACGTTCCTGTTGATTCTTGGTTTCAATCAAAAAGCACAACGAAAAAAGTTTATAACAAAAGAAATCTAAAAACATATTGCATCAGCTCTTTTGAAGACAAATTTGCTTGAAAAAGAAGTAGGAGAAATTTTACCATCAAGCCCGAATGCGACCATGATGATAATATTCACAACATTACAAGATTCGTCAAGCACTCAGAGACAAAAAGCATGTTTGTTACACACCTTAAATTAAACAAATATCATTATTCTAGGTACTATTGGTTAATTTAAGTCTATTATTTTATATTTTTTGTTTCAATATTCTGTTTCTTTTTCGTCTTTCTGTATTGTTATTGTGGACCATTTGTTGATAATTTAAGTACCATGAATTTGTGTTTAATATGTTGCGTCACCTTTATTCTAAAATTATTTATTAAAAATTATATATGATTGTGTTTAACTATTATTTTTTTAATATTGAAAATTTATTTATTTTAGTAGTGTTGATTAATGTTCAAATGAAATTAAATAGATCATTTGTAATTTTTAAAGACATGATTGTGTTGATGATGGTTTATGTAGTTATAAAGAGTTTTAACATTATTTTTTAGAGTTATGTAGGCTTATAGGTAAAATATTGAAGTTCAGGGGGCTAATGAGATGTATTATAAAAGTTCAGGGGGTCAAATATGTGTTCTGTTATATTTGCACTGTTGGCTGCCACGTCATCAACTCCAAACGAAAAAAACTGACGTGGACGGTAAACGGAACGGCGTTACACTGAATGAGTTTGTTACACCGTTTTTAATAGTTCAGTGGGCTAATGGGTGAAAATAAAAGTTCAGTGGGCTATTGAGATGTCACATAAGAGTTCAGTGGGCTAATTATGGGTTCTGCCAATATTTGAGTGATTTGTTCACTTTTATATTCAAAGTACGAATCTCATTATATGTATTTCCTTGAGGTCATGCACCTTAATGTCAATAATCAGAGACTTGCTTGATCTGTGTTTGGAAACTTTAAGAGTATGGTATAGATCTCAATGATTAGTTGAAGTATGCGTAAGCTGGTTCAGACATATCGGTTATAAAAAATAGTGTTAAATAATAAAAAATAAATAAATAATTGTAGTTTTATTTAAGAGTGGTAATGGGCCGGGCCAGACCTGAACTTTTTTACCGTCCTTAGTTTTATTGAAACAACTCATATATATATATATATATATATATTATATATTTATTGGCTAATGGTGTCATATCACCTATATAAACAATGGTATCAAAGAATTACTCATGAAATTTTATCAATTATTTAGTTATTTTTTTATTATTTTTATCATGTAAATTGTAAGATATCATTCGATTATTGCATATATGAGATAATATATATTTTAAAAAAATGATGACACCCTAAATTACATTATTTTTCTCTTTGGTCAACACATTTTACTTTTCTATATGATTAGTCTTTAATACAAATAATGTTTAGGGCCAATTTGGTAATTTTGTAAGCCTGTAACTGTTTAAATAATTTATGTTAATTGTACTATAGAAATAATCAACTGTGAAAAAATTAGTTCAAAGTGTTTGCCGATTTACTTGCACACATATTTGAAGAGACGCGTATTTTCATTATTATATATAGTGTATGTATAATAATTGGTTACTAAAATAATAGTGTTTACAAATTCTTTATTTTTTTTTTTTATAACTTCAAATAAATTGATAAGAAATAAATATTAGGTACAATTTTCATCAAATAATACCCACTTTATATAATTATTATAGCGTAACGAGCTATTCATTACAAATTCATTAACAAAAAAGATCTAATGTCTTATAAAATTTTGAAATGAAAATAATGATGATGATGATGATCAGTTTCTTAATTTTTTTTTATTTCCTAAATTAGTAAGTTGGGATTATCTAATATATATGAGGATATATGTAGAATTTTATTGAGGATAAAATCATTATTTTCAAAATCGGACAGGATCGGCCGATTGGATTGAGAACTGGTCATAAGTCCGATCCGAAAAATCTTCAAAACTAAGTATTACAGAATGGTTAAAAATCGATGAACCAGATGAAAATTAGTGAACCGATCAACCCGATTTTAATTAATAGTTTTTTTTTTCAAATTTTTATGAAAAGAATCAAAATTATTATCCCTAAAGTTTAAAAAAATCCATCAAAAATCAAAACTCAATCTATGAAATCAAAAAAAAATTCATTTGTAATTTTTAACTAATTAAAATTATTTATAATATATATCATGATAATTGATAATGTCAGTCAATTCAACCGATCGAACAAATAATTTATTGAACTTTTTAAATTAACGATTCAACTATTGATTCGGTTTCTAAATATTAGATAAAACTGATTCTCAAAATCAGATTTTGAAATGATAATCCTTTTTTTTAAACTTTTCAAATTATGTTTAGATTTCCAAAATACTTTAAAGCCTCCCAACGACAATCTCCAAACTCGCTCTTAAACTTTTGGGTCAACTTTATCTCAAATTTTCACACTCTCTAAATCCATGTTCGTGAGAAGGGGTAAGATTTTTCATTTTTGCCACAAATTTATTAACAATACTAAAACTAATCAAAGTCAATTGACTACTAAACTAATCAAAAGTCAATTGATTTGAATTTGTTTGGTGAACATATTAATAGTATTTAGTTGACATGTCTTGAGTTCGAGTTCAGGTGTGTATTTCTTGTAAGAGCATGAGGCAGTCAGACGTTTTACCTGCTCCGCTTAAGCCTAAGTTAGATGCTTTTGACGGCAAAATTTCCAACGTTTCAAAGAGAAAAAAACATATTATATGCAATTAAAAATAAATCGGAGAAAAATTTTAGGATGTATCATTATTATTAAAAACTTGCATAATTTTATTACTGAAAGTTAAAAAAAAATACAAGAAAAAAACACTCAAGACAATTCTTCCAAATTCTTCAAGAGAGAAAATGAAAGAAGCATGAAGAAAATAAGAGGTGAGCACCTCATTTTACAACTTTCCAAATTAAATACAAAAAATAAACTCTTATTAGTTTACTTTTTTCTTTTCCTTTTTTGACTTTTGACTTTTTTTTTTTTTATTTTTTTATTTATTTTTATTGATCATTTGTAGACATTTGTCACAATCCACCTAAAGGTGGATTGTGACATTTAATCCTTTATATTTTATATTTTATTTTTACAATGTTTTCGAATAATTAAAATTATATGCAACACACATTACTTTCTTCACCAATTTCGATCATGAAAATATCAGAACTAGAAAATCTTGAAGAGCAAAAAGTTGAAGATATTTGAGTCTTCTTTCATCTTGAACTGGAATCGCCTCAATCCGATATTGGAGTAAAAAGTTATGGGCAAAATACAAAAATTGCGTAAAGTTGAAATTTCTGAAATTGTACACTGTTAGAACACCCTTTCAAGTTTCTGGCCTCCAAAATCCAAATGTCACATCTATTTTTCTAGTTATGTATCCAAAATATTATTTCACCTACATAAGAAATAAAAATCACAATAAAAATATATAAAACATGTTAGTTCCAATTTTATTGGCATGTGTCCGTGACAAAAAAAGTTCAATTGAGTTGTAATTTATCTTCTAATATTTGGAGCAATTGGACTGGTTTTTGCAAGCTGCAGCATCGGCGTTAGTGCTGCATTCGTTGCAGAGTTCGAACGTGTGGCGTTGGTGGCACGTTCTCAATTGGTTCGAACATGATCATTGCAGAGAGCAAACGTTCGAGTCACGTTCTTGTTGGTTTCAAACGAGATCATTCCAGAGAGCATCCGTTCATTGTGCGTTCGAGTGACGTTCGAATGAGTCTTTCCAGTGGGCATGCGTTCGAATGCGACTGTGATCTGAATGCGTTTTGGCCATTTTCACTTTGAAAACCCCTAGCTAGCTTTTCACCCTACCTATAAATACAACTTTGTAGCCGCCGCCATCCCCATCAGTTGAAACAAAATTTCCTTGATCCAAAATCTCTCAAAGCTTTCAACCTTATTTGATTCCACCATTGAAGACTTCTTATCTCCTTGTCTTCTTCATTAATGGTGTGAATCCCTCTTTGATAAAACTTCAACACAATATAACCCAAAATTCCTAATCCTTCAGAGTTCTTTAGGAGGAAGATTAGTAGTCAGAGTTTCGGTGTCAGAGGTGATACAATCTACTCAGAGACTTCAGAGGTTCTGAAGAAAACCGTGGGTCGCGGGCTTGAGGAGTTGCCTTGAGTTCTTGTAGTATTGAGGTACTTGAGTCGGTGGAGTTGCCACCATAGGTCTTGACCATCGCTGTAAGTTATTCTCTATATAGTGGATTGGGCTGGTAGCCGATATACCCGGAGTGATTTTTTTACTCGCACGAGTTTTCCACTTCGTCACCAAAATTACTTGTGTTGATTTTGTGTGTTTGATTTATATTTGCTGCTTTAATTTATTGCTATTGTTTTTATATTTGCTACATATTTTAATTGTTGGTCATTGTGGTTGCTTGGTTAGATTCTATAGTTACAGTAATCAGGACTTGTCCTGTTTATTGTTTGTATTTCCGCATAAGGTCAGAACCTTAAGCTAATCGCGAATTTTTAATTGGTATCAAAGACTGAACTCGATCCTTGAACCATTAGCTATGGAACGTAGTCAACCCTTGAATTGTCCGCCATTTTTTAATGGCACAAAATATTTACATTGGAAGGTTCGCATAAAGATGTTCCTTAAGTCCTTAGATGAGAGGGTCTGGATGACTGTTGAACACGGGTGGAAAGCTCCCGTTGTTATTGTTGATCATGTCTCTTCCCCTAAATATAGACTGACCTGGACCAAGGATGAATTTGATGCTAGTAATAGGAACAACAAGGTTTTTTATTGCCATACATGGTGCTGTGTGCTCAGCTGAATTTAAGAGAATCTCTATGTTTGAGATAGCCAAGGATACTTGGGACCTCCTGCGGACTGTGGATGAGGGCACATTGTCTGTTAAAAATAATAGACTCCAGGATTTAGCCATTAGGTTTGAGGTCGCCCATATGAAAGATGATGAGACATTTGATGAGTTTTATGCTGAGATTAACGATATTGTTAACTCTAGTTTTAACCTAGGTGAGACTATACCTACCAACAGGATTGTTAGAAAAATCCTTAGATCCCTACCTGAAAAATTCCTACCCAAAATCACCACCGTCGAGGAAAGCAATGACCTCGATCAGCTTAATTTAGATGAACTTGTAGGAAAACTGCAGGTTTATGGGAAGAAACTTCCTGGGTATCAAAAGCCGAAAACTATAGCGATGAAGATCGCGAAGGATGTTGTTCATGGTTCGTCTAGTGATGAGGATACCCTCACGGACCATGATTTGGCCTTGTTTGCTAAAAGGTTTAAGAAATTTCTTAAGCTTAAAAAGAGTGGCCATAGTTATAACAAGGATATGGAGGATGAGCGTAGAGAGAGTAGGCATAGTAGGAGAGAGTCTGGAGAGGATATGGATAGTAGTTCTCGTGGTGTTCAGTGCCATGAATGTGAAAGATATGGGCATGTTAGATCTGAATGTCCCACATACCTTAAGGTTAAAGGCAAGAAAGCCATGGCAGTCTCCCTTAGTGATTCTGATGGTGATGATTCTCCTAAGAATAAGAGCAATTATATGGCCTTTACTGCTAGTGTGTCAGATGATAGAGAGATTGTTATTAATGATGCTGATTCAGAGGTCTCTTTTGATGAGTCTATAGATGAGGAAAGTCTTCAGGTAGCTTATATTGAATTGTTTAATGAGAGTCTAGCTATTAAGAAGACTAACATAGAAGTCAATAAGAGGCTGAATTAAGTAGAGCTAGAAAAGAATGAAGCTCAAGCCAAATTTGAGAAAAGCCTTTTGATGGTAGATGACTTGGAGGAGAGGAATAGAGGCCTAGTTGATAGGGTCCAAACTTTAGAGACCGATCTTGAAAATGCTAGAACCCAGTTGTCTGTATTTTCTAGTGGGAATATAAAACTAGACCAAATGCTAGGTATTAGTGTTGAGCCTAATTGCAATAAGGCGTCATCGTCTAAAGCAATGCCTAACCCTCCTAAACATGACTTAGGCAATAAACCTGTTGAGTGCAGTCATGTTATTCCTCCATTTTTTCCTCGTCCCATTCCCCAACCTCGATCTAGAGGTGTTGTGGGTAAACCTCGCTCTCATCCGAGATTTGTGCCTGTTTGCCACCACTGTGGCAAGGCTGGACATATTAGGCCTAAGTGTTACATGTTGCACAAACATAAGAAAAGGCCTAAGGGTGTGTCTCCTAGATTTGATTCTTCAAATCTAATGTCTCAAGTTTCTGCACTAACCAAACAAGCTCAATCTCTTAGTGAGAAACTTGTTGTGTTAACTATGAATTCTCAAGTGGAAGAGATTCCTAAGAAAAAATGGACGAGGAAGCAAGATGTCTTCCTATATACTTCTGAATGCCTTGATCTTGACAGACATGATGAGAGTGCACTTCGGTGTAACTCTTCTTAGAAGTTGCATTTGTTTTCCATTGCATGTGTGTGTGCGTGTGTTTCATGTTTTTGCACATTTATTTTCTTTTCACTGCATATGGGTGTGTGTGTGTTTGATTTTTTTATGTGTCCCTTGGTATATAGGATGGAAACCCGGACATAAATTTCATAGCCGATTCCGAATGGATGGTAGTATGATCTGCACTCGGGATACAACTCCACGTACCATTGGATATTGTCAAGCCATGTTGTGTTTTTATTTTTTGTGTTTTAAAACTGAAAAATTCAAAAAAAAAATTAGAAATTGAAAAAGACCAAATTAATTTTTTTTATGGCTTGTTAGAGCATGAATATCATGTGTATATGATCCTGGTATGTAGGATATATGATTATGCATGTATGATATGCCGTTATTTTTGTTGATGCTCTATATGCATATGTGTGTGTGATAAAAACTCTAGGTATATCTTGTGTTTGCAATTCACATACATGATTTTATTATATCAAGGCTTGGTCGCATGTATGAGTTTTTGGAATGGTAATATAATCTCTTCCATGCTTTTTTTGCTCAATAGTGTGACCTTTGACTAGTTGACCTTGTGCTATCCCCTTTTACAAAAGTAAAAAGAAATATATATTTTTAAAAAAAAATGAGACTCAAGTGCAAAAGAACCAATGTGGCCAAATTCAAAAGATAAGGGCAAAAACCATTCACTCGAAAGAGTTGTTAAATATGAGCTCATGATATTTATGGGGTAAACAATATAGCATGCAACCAATGTTGTTTATTTTCAGGTCCTAGTGGTGCTGGGTTTGAACACCTATTTTGTGGACTTAGTTTGTTTAGAGATGGATTTCTTTGGCTGTGTCCAGCTCATAAAATAAGATCTTAAGCCTTAATTCGTTGTGCATTTTATTTTTCACGCAAGTGCTTGGTATGCTTTGATGTTTATGTCATATGCATAAGTGTTGTATTTATCCTCTTTTAAAATGATGCATATAGGTTCATGTCATAAACAGCTGAATACTGACTGGGTATCATTGTATCTGCTTGAAATATTGTTTCAGTCAGTTTTGACAGGAATTTTTTTTTGTTTATCTCATTGTGTGCTATGCTTCATATCACTGCATTTATAGTGCATATCATTGAGTGTTTACTTCCCATTTGATTATTTATTTACTAACTGAGTTAGCCTGTTAGTGAGGGGAAGTAAGTCCTGTTGTTTATCTCATTTTTGTCATTTTGTGACAAAAAGTGGGAGAGTAGACTAAGGGGGAGTAGTACCGTAGAATATCCTTTTGATATCTCCGTTTTAAGGAGAGTTATGATTAAGAGGGCGAAGGATATCTACCTGTCCATGCATGAGTTTTATATATGTTTTATGTTATGCTTGATAATCCCAATGCTTTTCACGGTATATTATTGTTTGTGGATGTTTTAGGCAAGCATGTTTGTTTCTGTGGTGGCATTGATTTGAAGACTACTTGGTTAGGTGTTAGATCGAGTCCTATTATAATTAGTCACTGTTTTGATGGTTGACAGGTGCCTATTTTCTTTTTGGGTCTATTACCATAGTCTTTATATTAGGTAGTATTTTGTCACGGAATACCAAATGGGGAGATTGTTAGTTCCAATTTTATTGGCATGTGTCCTTGACAAAACAAGTTCAATTGGGTTATAATTTATCTTCTAATATTTGGAGCAATTGGATTGGTTTTTGGCAAAGCTGCAGCATCGGCATTAGTGCTGCGTTCGTTGAAGAGTTCGAACGTGTGACGTTGGTGGCACGTTCTCCATTGAGTTCGAACGAGATCATTTTAGATAGTAAACGTTCGAGTCACATTCTTGTTGGGTTCGAAAGAGATCATTCCAGAGAGCAACCGTTCATTATGAGTTCGAGTTGCGTTCGAACGAGTCTTTCCAGTGGGCACGAGTTCGTGGTGCGTTTGAGTAACTGTTCGAACGTGACTGCGATCTGAATGCGTTTTTGGCCCTTTTCACTTTGAAAAACCCTAGCTTTTCACCCTACCTATAAATACAACTTGTAGCCGCCATCCCCATCATTTGAAACACAATTTCCTTGAGCCAAAATCGCTCAAAGCTTTCAACCTTATTTGATTCCACCATTGAAGACTTCTTATCTCATTGTCTTCTTCATTAATGGTGTGAATCCCTATTTGATAAACCTTCAACACAACATAACCCAAAATTCCTAATCCTTCAGAGTTCTTTAGGAGTAAGATTAGTAGTCGGAGTTTCGGCGTCGGAGGTGATACAATCTACTCAGAGACTTTAGAGGTTCTGAAGAAAACCGTGGGTCGCGGCCTTGAGGAGTTGCCTTGAGTTTTTGTAGTATTGAGGTACTTGAGTTGGTGGAGTTGCCACCATAGGTATTGACTATCGCTGTAAGTTATTCTCTATATAGTGGATTGGGCTGGTAGCCGATATACCCATAGTGGTTTTTTTACTCGCACGAGTTTTCCAATTCGTCACCAAAATTACTTGTGTTGATTTTGTGTGTTTGATTTATATTTGCTGCTTTAATTTATTGTTATTGTTTTTATATTTGCAGTATATTTTAATTGTTGGTCATTGTGGTTGCTTGGTTAGATTCCATAGTTACAGTAATCAGGACTTGTCCTGTTTATTTTTTGTATTTCCGCATAGGGTCAGAACATTAAGCTAATCGCGAATTTTCAAAACATAAATTTAATTATTAATTCAAAAATATGCTAAATTAATGGGATTAATGAAACTACAAGTGTAAAATAATTAAATTTTCCTTTAATAAATGTACACTTTTTAGTGTTCATCACAAGACACTTGACATTTATTTGATTTCCTTTCAAAATTAAGGTTAAGATGACACTAGGTTAAGGAGATGATGCAAAAGAGAGAAAAAATGTGAGAAAAAGAAAAAAAATGAAAAAAATATTAAAAACAAAAGAGAAAAAATACGTATAAAAGATAAAAAAATAGAAGAAAATGGTGCATCCCACACAAAAAAACTACTCCGCTATTTGAATTGTTTAGTAACCAGAAGTATCGTGAACCCATGAGTACTTTTGCGTCAAATGACAACTCAAATATCGAGTATGCAAAGCAACTTGAGTTGGTGAAATTATTGAATAACCAGGGACTCGCATCACAAATGTGTAGTTTTTGGGTCAAAAGACAGTTTGACTATTTAAGGAAGTTAGGAATAAAAGATAAGCCTATATAAAATAAATTTATACTAACCTTAAAACTAGGTGTTAGATTACATTGACCAAGGAAAAGATGAAAATGAACTAAAGTGACAACACTAGTCTATACTTAGTGCCAACATAAATCGATTTGGATTGCACGAAATCCTTTGCAAAAGAATCACACACACATGTAGAGAAATATTCAAACGGTGAAAACTTTGTTGAAATTGAATTTTGAGTTTAAATAATGCTAAAACTTTAAAAGGGATAGAATTTTGAGAATGGCTTTTTAGAACATACACAGAGTTATTACAAAAGGATTTTAAAATATATACACGTATACATACAAATAACATTTCTTTTTCAAGAAAATTCAAACAAATCAAACCTCCAAGAAATGAAGAAAGATACAGAAATTATAGTCAAGTGTTGAAGCCTCCAAAATACAGAGCATCTAAAGTAGGAAAGATAAAACACTAGGGGTGAGGCCCACTTAAGAGATAATATTGGGGGCAATGCCTGCTTAAGAGAAAACACTGGGGGCGAGGCCCGTCTAGGAGAGAATATTTAGGGATGAAGCTTCAAGGAATTAGAATAAAGCCTCGAAATGAAGCTATGGAATGAATATTAGATCAATTCGAGAATGAAGCAAGACCTCGCAAATGAGAATGAACATCAAATAACTTTGAGAATGAAGCAAGACCTCGAGCATGAGGGTGAACATCGGATAACTTCGAGAATAAAGTAAAGCATTGGGAATGAGGACGAGAATTCAAATAGCTTCGAGAATGAAGAGAAGCTTCAATAATGAAGACAACAAACTCCGAGAATGATGACAACTTCAAGAATGAAGACAATGAACTTCGAGAATGAAGACAACCTCAAGAACGAAGATGACTTCGAGAATAAAGATAGCTTCAAGAATAAAAACAACTTTGAGAATAAAAACAACTTCGAGAATGAAGACAAACATTAGACAAATATTAGAATGAAGTGAAACCTCAAGAATGAGGACAAGATGGTTGATAGCTCCGAGAATGGTTTATGAACCTCGGGAATGAGGTCAAGACATCAGATGGCTTTGAGAATGGGGTACGAACCTCGAGAATGAGGACAAGTCAATATATCAAGATAAGACAACGAATGTAATACGAACTTCAAGAATGAGGTTATAGCATCGTAGACAACTCCGAGAATGGGGTACAAAGTTCTCGAATGAGTTAGAAGCATCACTAACAACTCTGAGAATAAGGTATAGATACTAAACAAAAAAAAAACTACTATAACACAGCCAGGTAAGTCCAGCGAGGCCTGACAAATCAGGTAAGTAAAAATCCATACATTACTTTGATAGACATGTTATTATCACTCAGTGTACAAGCCTATAAAAATAGGGGTGACTGTATACACTGTATTTTTAGGCGTAGTCCGATGATGAGTCTCTTATGAGGATACTCTCTGAAAGTTGGGGAAATTGTAAGAATGAATGCCATGAAGTAAATGAACTTCAAGGAACACAGCTAAAAGCTGGCCGGACATCACCTATGTTCGGCCTACCTTCTCTCTAGCTAGTAAATCTGGCCGAATATATATTGAAAACCCTAAATTCAGCCAGACATGCCACAATTACCTTTGAATGAGCAAATTATCAGTTACCAAAAACATGAGATCTGATCATGGCAAGCCGGACAAGGAATTAAAATTACATATCCGGCCAAACATATATTAATTGGTCAACACACGTGTGGATTTAAAATGGTTGAAGTCATGAACTTATCAACATTCATTCGAACAAATATTTCAACTTATAGATTTGGCCGGACATGCTTTTAGCATTACACACTCCAGTAATCCCGTAACATCAGATAGAGAGGAGAGAAGAAGATGATTCTTCTACCCTTCCATCCTTAGACCCATCATTTACAGTATAAAAGAGGGGTTGATAACAATCTAAAATGGATAAGTTTAGAGAGAAAAATGTTGAAAAAGAAAAATTAAAACCCTAGCAATAGAAAGTACAAACACCAATTTCTTGGAGTTCCCTTCAACCTGGTATGAATCCAGCGTAAACTCAATGATCAGAGGTTTTTTCTGAGCCATAATCTGGAAAATGGTACGACCTAAGGGCCTTCTTTTATTTCTATGTATTTTTTAGATTCTGTTTCGACAAAGTATTTTCGATATGATACACGCTAGACCAAACATGTACACACTTCCGGCCAGTTGATAACAATATCTGGCCACATCACTGATTTAAGATTTCACTGATTCACGTTTGCTTTCAGTTTGTAATTGAATAATAATACACATGCAATTGTTTACTCCATTGTTTAGTTTATTACTATGCATGTTCTTGCTTTTGCTTGTATGCATGTTATTGTTTACTTTCTAATCAACGAGGGATATCTGATGAGTGGTAATTATATCACTATTTCCCACTCATTTAACCTAATATTTTGTATAGTTTCTTGAGTTTTGTGAATATTTTGATGTGTTTTGTGTTATTTTGTAGATAAATAAAGTTTCAGGACATTCTGGAGGTGATTTGGACCAAAATAGTTAAAATTAGAAAAAAGTCATTTTGGTAATTTTGCGCATCGCGACGCGCAAGCCTTTGGCGTCGCGATGCCTACCGTGCGTCGAACAGTGCTAACATGCGCCGGGTCCACAAGTCAGAATCTGAGAAAATTTGACTTTGCTAACGTGCGCCGCGCCACGTGTCACTCCACGTCATTGCCACGTCATCATCCACATCACATGTTGACCAAGTCAAAGTGCCACGTGGCTGCCACGTCATCATCAACCAATCACAGCAAGCCACGTGTCGCAATTATATGGTGTCGACAGTCACTTTCACCACATGTCGCCACGTCAGCGCCACATCAGCGCCACGTCAGTATCAATCATTGACTCACTTATCCGTATCTGACACGTGGCAGATAATAATCATCATCAGCCAATCACGAGCCGCCACGTGTCACAATAATTGAGCTCCAACCACCTTGCCACGTGTCGCCTTATTACCTTATCCAGAATCTGAAGCCGACGAACCAGAAGCTGCCACGTCGACCAAACGGGCATCGCGACGTGAGCTGGGAGTCGCGACGCGCGACCCTTACTGACGCCTATAAATAGAGCTCAGTTTTCTGATTTCAAATGTACCATTCTCTCTAAATTCTCTCATATAAATAGGAGTTTTCTATCTAATTTCTTTTAAATTTTAGTTTTGTACTTAATTACTTTTTGTAATAATAGTGTTTTACTTTCTTTACTTTTTTTTACAGCTTTTACTATTTACCATGAGGAGGTAACTTCCCCCTGCTAGGGTGAAAGGTAATTCTTTTACTATTGCTATTTAGATTAATCTCCTTTAAATATAATATATTCACTATTTAAAATATTGACTTAATAAGGATACCGCCAGATTGGTTGGTTGGTAATTAAATTTTCTTACCGCCGATATGGCAGGTTTATTTTGGTTCCGCCTTTATGGCTGATTGGACTTAATTTTACTTAATCAGGTTACCGCCTATATGGCTGGTTGGTAAAATAATCATAAGTTAGTATATTATATTAATGGAGATATCTAAATTAGTAAATAGTAAAAGTTGATCATTTTACCTTAGTATTTTATTTTATTGCAATTTACTTTTCAGCTTTTACTTTACCAAAATTACTTTTCAGCATTTTTACTTTATGTCTTTTACTTTCAAGTTTTTACTAGTCCTAGTTATGTGTTGTAACTAAATTAGTTATCTGGGGTTGTGATGACTTTTAATATCACCGGTTTATAAGGGGTTATTTTATAGTTTGGGTAATTTAAAGGTTTACTTATTAAGTCTTAAGCCTAATGCGTCTTGTTAATTGGCCACTAATAAGATTGATCTGGTAAATCTAAAATGAACTAGACATAGGGATTTTAGGTTTCAGCC